>SMLS01073369.1:0-11276 GCA_004785975.1 Popillia japonica | reverse complement strand
ACTGATTAAGCAATTTGAGCTATATGTTACGTATCTGGCTGACGTTTATTAATCATGATTTTTTTTTCTTTTAATGTGAATATGTTGGTTCTGAACAGAACCTTTCTTTTCTTGGAGAAATTCAATGCTCGCCATCCACTAAGTAATTCTATAAACGGAAACCACCGCCGTCTGTACAGTGGACTTTACACAACGGAATTACATAATATAATTTTCATTATCCAAGGCATGTCATTGATTTCTTCGATCTTATTAGTGAGGCTATGTTGCAGGTCCTTAAGATTAAAAATAGAATTTGCAAAAATAGAATTATTTAAGTACGGCCACAAAAGGAAGTCACAGAGTGTTAAATCGCAGTGACCACATTGTTCGCGTATAATAAAGTAAAGTAATAATGAGATCTCGAAACACCAATATTTTCATCGGCAGTGTATATGCAAGCTCCATCTTATTGGAATCAGCCTTCCTGTAAATGACATCAAAGACTTCCACGGCCCGAGTCGCTATTATGAGTATTTCCGGGTGTTGACCGTGTCATGATTAGTAAAACATATACAGTATAAATAAAAATAAAATGCACAAAATACAGTATCGCCAGAATAAACAGTGCCGAAAATAAGAATTGTATTTATTTTTTAATCTCTCTAAATGAGCTGTTTAGTGTTCACCATTAGGACGCAAACAAGCTTCATATCGATTTTGTAAGTTACTAAACATAGGTACTTATAAAAAGTGCTTGATTTAAATGCTGAAAAATATTTGTATTCTTTTTCGTAGTTCTGCAATATTATCCGGTGAATTTTCTGCGCGAAATACTGTTTCTTTCATCTTCAGATTCTTTCAGATCCGGTGAATACAAAGGATATTACAAGTCTGTTCCTCGGGTCACTATTCTATCATCAAAACGCCGACGAAAAAGTTTAAGGTGCGCACAGGTGCATGGCTTGTTGCACCATCTTGTTCAAACCATGTGTGCGCAGCCGTAAATTTGTAGTAGTAAATGGCAACAATACCCATAAATTTAGAAACTTACGATAGAATAGCGAATTTACGCAAAAAATAGCCAACACAAACATAAATTAAAAAAAAACACTAGACATGAAACTCTTAGCTTGAAACGCTAACCACCTGCTTCTAAGCGATTACACTAAACATGTGTGAGCAAAGACACTTTCAATTAAAGGAAGTCTATAAAGTTTTGCCATGCAAACTCGCTTCTACTGCGGTCAAGTTTATATTTACAATCTTATACATATGCACCCGAGGAAAAAATTGCGCCGTGACAAAACGTTTTCAAGTTTAGAAAATTTCAATGTGTACATATATACGAGTATAGTCCTATGTTTCTCATACTATCCTTAGTTATTTGTCATTAACGCTATTCTTCTTTCCGGTTGCTATGTTGCAACGTATTTGCTATTTACATACAATTGCCGGTGTCAGTAATCGTATATGTACAGGGTGGCCAGCTAAGAATGCAAAGTGCTGTATCTCTTAAACTATTCGTCCGAGAGACTTGCGGAAAAAAAACTAGCACTAAAGTCGACAAAAGAAGACCGTGGAAAATATTGTCAGATTTACAAGATGGCCGCCAGAGGGCGTAACCGTCATTTTAAATTTTTAAAGTGATTTTTCACTGAAATCCACATAGTAAATGTTACTAAAAAATATATGCCTTTTAAAGCTGAGTTTTAGTCGAGCAATTTTTGTTTAACATTTTTTGACGTATCTATTAAAATAAAGTGGTGGGACGTAGTTTGATGTTTTTTTAAATAAACAGCTCTAACTCCGAAACGGCTGAACGGATTTTAACACACTTGGTCTCGCTGGAAAAAGCATTTATTTTTCCATCAAACCCATCCTACCTGTGATTTCTCTAATTCTTGGTGACGCCGCTAGAGCGCGCTTTTTGATATAACACAAAATTGCAAAATTCTCTAAAAAATCAAATGCAATAATATGACTTTTTTTCCATAAAAATCTAGTGACGTGATACCTAAATAGGTTAGTGAAAACGCTATCTCGATATCTTATTCGTAGCTTGAAATATCGAAGAAAAAAGATTAGTTGGCATATAATTAAAAAAAAGCGCTATTACCCCGGTATATATTGTTGTTTATTTGTCATTTTTCAAGATTCAATGATAAAATTTCATAATTTAATTATGAAATTTTATCATTAATCATTATTAAAAAATTTCATAATTAAATTATGAAATTTTATCATTGAATCTTGAAAAATGACAAATAAACAACAATATATACCGGTGTAATAGCGTTTTTTTTTAATTATATGACAACTAATTATTTTCTTCGATATTTCAAGCTACGAATAAGATATCGAGATAGCGTTTTCAGTAACCTATTTAGGTATCATTTCACTAGATTTTTATGGAAAAAAAGTCATATTATTGCGTTTGATTTTTTAGAGAATTTTGCAATTTCCTCTTACTATATCAAAAAGCGCGCTCTAGCGGCGTCACCAAGAATTAGAGAAATCATACGTAAGATGGGTTTGATGGAACAATAAATGCTTTTTCCAACGAGACCAAGTTTGTTAAAATCCGTTCAGCCGTTTCGGAGTTACAGCTGTTTATTTACAAAAACATCAAATTATCTCCCACCACTTTATTTTAATAGATACGTCAAAAAATGTTAAACAAAAATTGCTCGACTAAAACTCACCTTTAAAAGGCACATATTTTTTAGTAACATTTACTATGTGGATTTCAGTGAAAAATCACTTTAAAAATTTAAAATGACGGTTACGCCCTCTGGCGGCCATCTTGGAAATCTGACAATATTTTCCAGGGTCTTCTTTTGTCCACTTTAGTCCTAGCTTTTTTTTCCGCAAGTCTCTCGGACGAATAGTTTACGAGGTACAGCACTTTGCATTCTTAGCTGGCCACCCTGTACATTTAAAATCCGACTAAAACGCGTGAATTACTTCAATAAATCTATGAATGTGAGTGCAGTTGTTCAAAAAGCAAGTAAAGCTTTAAGTTGTTCAGAGCGTGCAATATACATACAAGATAAAACAATCTATGATGTATGTATACCTGTGATGTAATACAAGTACACACAAGGGTCTTAATACACACAAAAATGCATTTGGTGTGAAGTTGTTTCTACACAGTATTGCTTGAAACAGAAAACTCAATCGCAAATACCAATGTCATGTATGCTTTCAGGTCTATTCAAATACCTTAATACCTTAATTGGTTAAGTAATATTATTGTCAAACTTAAGAAATATTATTTCGATGCAAGCTTTTAATTCAAATATCCATATATGTACCTATTATGATATTAACATACATGAACACCATTATTCAGAATATTGCAACTAAATGCGTATATGTATATGTATACCATGGGTAGAATTGGCGGTAAGTCGCAACTATAAATTAAAAACCTTAACGTTCCTAAAACCAGTATCTCTTGAGTGTAGTTAAAAGCTGCTTAACTAACTAATTTGTGTTTCAGATCAAATAATACAATCATAGACGCAAGAGGAAAAATAAATGTAATTCTGTTGAAAAATAATATAAATACCTACTACAGCCATCAATCATATGCCAAATTCCTAATAAATAAATTTTTATTATACAATTATTGTTTTTTTAACCACTAATAACAATATAACTGCCCTTTTACTCAACGACTACATTAAACCATCAAAATAAATATATATCATTGGAAACGTTTAATATTCATTTCCCAACTCCGGTTAAAATCTATTTAACCAGGTTGGAACCATCACATCAAATCGAGCATAATTGCTTAAAACCAATGTATAGGTACTCGAAAACGTCTATTATTATTTACGTCAGTCATGGCAGTCATGAGATGTAAATAAAGGTTATGATTTGATCGCCTGAAATGTCAAATAATTAACCGGATATAACAAAGTACAGCTGATTGGGCGATTGGGCAATCGTGTATCGAATTCCCATAAGACGTGTACTGCATACGGAGGTTGAAGCGGACTATATGATAGATTTCTTGTAAGAAAATGGATTTATAGCGATTTATATAAATATAATAAAAATAATAGGTAAAACTTTCTTTAAACTATAATGAGCTACAGTTTGTAGAATTTACGTGTGTTATATGTATGTATGTTTTAAATAGGTAGGTATATACATCGTTTCGTAGTGCTTAAATATCACATTATTGTACTCCAAATAATACAAGGATAAATATTTATCTGTAAATATACCTACACTATCTAACAAAATTGGCTACATCCCTGCCCACTGCTCCCAGTAGAAAAAAAACAGGAAGTATAGATTGATTTCATTATAGCAAGACTCAAGAAAATAGTGCCTATTCATCTTCCAACCGCGAATATTTTTACAAAACACGCATACAAACACCCACTCACTGTTAACATAACATAAATATTCGAATGCATACTCACAGACAACCGCCTCGTAACGGTGTTAAAATAATGTAGTATAACACGTTTTATAATTCAAAACAAAACAAAAAACAGGAAAGTCACTTATTTTGAAGCTAAATTACAGAGGTTAAGAAAAAAACTTCTGACATTAAACGAGGAGATAAATTTGGAATCAAAATTTCGAGTCAAACATTTTATCTTAAAATTTCAAACCGATCGGAAGAATTTTATTATGCTTCCTGGTGGATAGGTACAAACGTACTACACACTATACTACCATATTTTTTTATTAGCCTACACATATCAACTAACTTCCACTTGCTCAATGCTAATACAAATTCACATGTATCAATAGCTTTAGGTCTATTAATTTTTATTTTCTCAATCAAATATTATTTGAAGCGGTCTATGATAGAATACTACCACTATTTAATCTAGCACATATGTATGTATGTATATGATCTGTCGATAAAATATCTTTATGTATTGTATCCTTCATTGTTAACGCCGTATTCAGTTCATAACCATAGAAAACAAAACAACAAACCATTGACAACAGATCTCTCGGAAACAGAAATACTTTGGCATCGATTGAACGCTTGCAGAAATTACAATTCTTCTACATATACATATTTGTCCTGAGCAGAAATCTACCTAAAATTAACAGAGCATCCATATGCTTTGAATTCTAAACATCTTTAGAAAATAAAATGTGTTAGCAGTAATTAATCGTTTAAAGACATACATATATGAATCGATATTTACAATAGAAGAACGGAACAACACTAAAATATACAATATTAAAACAAATCAGGAATATGACTAGTCCTAATTCTCATACAACTACCATAACCATCTTTCGATAGTAGGATATGTACGGTACTTTACCCCAATGCAACTGCACGAAACTTTGTTCCGCCTCTATTTGGAAATTTAGATTTGTGGCAAACATGACCAATGCTGCAACATCCTGTCTGATTACTTCGATCTATGCATGTGTTAGAGCATGGCATGGGACTTGAATGAGTCAGATAAAGAGATACAATATATGCATCCGTCCAACTGAACAGTTCCAATATGCCTTTTGTGCATTATCTAATGGAAGCAATTTAGCGGTTCCTTTACTCTTGACACCAAATTTATTACACCACTGCATACGTTTACAATGAAACTAATTAACAGTAATTAATTATTATGGCTATTATATCAATATATGTATGTGTAGGCCTTGGCCAAATGACTGTACATATTAAAAGACTGCTAGGGACAAAGGATTGAAACAGTGATGAAGATTCTTTATTTATTTAAAACTATAACTATAGATATCGAAAAGAAAAGTTAGCGGAATGTACCTATTCCTGATCAGTAGGTCTTCTTATTCTCAATCATTGTAGAAATTAAATTTAAAATTAAGAACAATTTTAGAACAAATCGTAAATAATTATAATTTCCAGAACTGTGGTTTATTTATTCGGAGCTTTTATTACAAGAGTTCAATGTACTTAATTACATGAGCTAACTTTAGTACACACTAATGAATAGAGTCGGAAAAGAAGTATAAAACTAATATCACAAGAAAGGTAAATCCAAAAAAATTACGATGATACATTAAAATAATTGTTCTTTTAATAATTGCCAAACTTTGTTAAATAAATTTTGTTGAATCCGGGCATGGCACGTTTGTACAAGAAAAAAAGCAAAGCTGCAAAAATTTCTAATAGACAAACACATATTTTTTATTAAGTTGAATGATATGTAAATAAATGTCTATTGTAGTCTACGAATGCATTTGTTTACGAAGCAGCTTTGCTGCTCTATGAATTGCACATGTGGTCTTTCCACAAATATTTTATTTATAACAAGGTCACAGATTTATTACAGATTTCATACAGTTGGTTTTTTTTGTATGACAGGTGTTTTTGTTTTTTTCATTGCAGAAACTTTCAATATTAAAGAACAGCGACATAATATTGCCTAATGATCTGGTAATCAATAATTTACTATTTGAGAGCGCCTTCGTGGTTAATAGTTTTTTTTTCTTATCAAATAATTCGTGGTTGTCTTCAAGAGGACTGTTTGATGAAAACAGGACAAAAACTTAGAGTAGTAATGTCCGCAATTACTACTACGAGCTTCGGATGCACGCTTCTATGCGACGGCCAAACTTATCATAACCTGAGCCGCAGTGACAACAGTCTCGAAGAACCTCGACGTCTAAAATTTCCTGGCGACGATCATAATAAACAAAGTGTCTGATTTATCCTCATAGGAAAAAGTCCAACAGATTCAAATCGGGACTTCGTGCTCGCCACAGAATCGTTCCTTCTCGACCTATCCAATGTGAAAATGCCTGGTTTAAATGTTGCCATACAAGTTGGGCAACACGTGGAGGTGCCCCATCGTGCATTCACTACATTCACCGTCGTAGATGTAGTAGTATGTCATCCAGGTAATCCGGGTAACGTATTTTGCAGAGAATTTAAATGATCCACCGCATTTAATTTTTCGGAAAGTACATGTGGCCGCAATAAATGATCGTCCAATATTCCGACCCATACATTTATTGATGTCCTATGTTGGGATGAACGCTGATGGATATTTTGTGGGTTTTTATGGGCCCAGTGATAAATATTATGGTAATTCAGCACACCATTTTTTGTGAAGCAGTATTCATTAGTAAACAGAATCACGGATTGAAGATTTAGAAGACCAGTTTCTGTTTGACGAAACCATTCCCAATAGGCAACCCGTCGAGGAAAACCATTGTGTGATAGACGTTGGATTTTCTATACGTAATACGGGTGCAGGAAACTAATTTATCCTGTTTCTCCGTAGATTAAAATTATGTTCATGTACACAGAATTCGTATAACTTGCCATAATGTGCACTTAAGACAACGAATGCCTGCGAATGACTCAATGTTTTGTCTTTGTTGCCCATCCATTTATGCGTTGTGTTCGAACAAAACACCCGGACTGAGATTGAAAAATATTATCTTCTCGTTACTGCATGAACAAAAATCATTCATTTTTTGGAATTTAGGTTTCCATGCCATTATCTTTAACCTCTTTTCTTTTCATAGACTATTCAGTAGACAGACACAATGTATAGAAGTATCTACAACGCTGTGAATAATTATTATAGGTTATTGGGTATATTGTTTTCCTATTACAGCAAAAGTAAAGCTAATGAAAAGTATTTATGGATAGGGTATAGTGAAGAAGCATATCTTTTTTTTGTAATGCATAAAGTAAGTGTTCTTTTTTTTCTTTTGTTAAATGTAAAAACTTCAAGGCGTATTTTCTAGTTTTCTAAATCTCGATGGTAATCCTGGAAATACCAAATCTTAGCTATTATTTTGTTTGTATAGAACAAAGGGTTAAATATTTAGTTTTATTATCATTGTAATTATGAAACTGCATTTATATCCTTTGCTATTCGTAATCCCTTTGTATTACATATGGATCATTCTGGAACTTCCATTTACAGATATTTACTAGTGTTTGTAATACCTTATATAATATTGACACCAGTATCCGTTTGAAAGGTTTTGGAAAAAATACTAGGAAGGTAAAATCATGTAGTGGGAGAATCTGTAATTTACCTTACAAGTAAATTAACTTGGAGATAGTCAATCGAAAATGTAACTTGCGATGTAATATACACTATTTCAAGTAAATTGTTTTGAAAGTTGTTTGGCGTCTAAATCCGTCTATCAGTAATACATTGCTGGTTTGTGAAATATTAAAGAATGTGTTTAGTGTATAGCCTTTAAGTGTTTTATTAAAGTTTTGGAAATATACACGCATAGTTTTAATGTTTTCACTTGTCCTTGGAATAGTCCCAACATAAACCAAAAAACTAGTGCTGGAGTTACAAGTACAGTAAAAGAAAAGAAATGGACGAAGGTAAAATCATTATTGCAGTTTTCTTGGATTTTAAGCGAGCTTTTGAAACAGTCAACAGAGAGTTATTAATAAAGAAATTAGGATTCGTGGGGATAAATGGGACGGTTAAAAAGTAGTTTTCGTGTTATTTAGAAGATAGGTATCAAAAAGTAAAATACAACGGATGTGTGTTTGTTAAACAAAAAACAAAATATGGAGTGCCACAGGGAACAGTGCTGGGTCCAATGTTGTTCAACATATACATAAATGATATGGTATCGGTTATTCAAAATTGTGAGATATGTATGTATGTTTGCTGACGATACAATGATCTACATATATTAGTGGAAATAATGTTGAAAGTATAGTGAATACGTTGAATGATGAACTTGAAAGACTTTTCGTATGGCTATGCAAAAATAGTCTTTGTATTAATATTAATAAAACTAAGTTTATTTATATTGGAAGTAGATATAAGTTAAGTCTTTCAAATAAAGTTAGAATAAAAAAACACGACATCGATATAGATAAAGTAGATCATATTAGATACTTAGGTGTAATACCTAATTGCTAAACATTTAGAGTTTAAGGAACATGTTAAATATATCACTAACAAAATGACTAAAAAAGTGAATTTACTCTATAGAATAGGAAGTAGGTATATATTATGCTTAGACCAAATAAGGCATTGATTGTTCCACACCTACAATTTTGTTCAACTGTTTTGTGGATAATAAATGGTAAAATGTCGTGGATACGTTTCTACGAAGGGGTGTTGAAAACTACGCGAAAAAACGCCGATCAGGAATACCATTGTTTCTTTGATAAAACCAAGCCAGCAGTTTTGTGATTCATCAAGAACAGTTTCTTTTTCGCATATTGTTAGAAGAATGGATCTAAAATGTGATCCTTGATTACAGTTAAAAGTCGCCACAAATATATCAAAATGCAAAAATACCGCCATTATAAATGCGTCAGAAGACTCAGTATTGCAAATTGTATTTGATTTGAAAATGATGGTTCATAGAAGATTGTCTTCAAAAATCATTTTATGACAAAATTCTATAACTCTTAATTTCTAATGATTTTCTCAAATAGAAAAATATATTAGTTTCTAGAAATGTTTACCATCAATTATTACGTTTGTTGTAAGACTTGTAGGTATATAATAGTACAAATCATTCTAATTGTTTAAGTGACGACGATGTGAATCAGAACCTGGTCGTAAAGTCGTAACCAAAAATAAACGTCGCATAAACAACGGACTAACGAGCGAGTATCCAATAATTAAGCAAAAGTAAACAAATATCTGTTATATGAACGCTCTTCAGGATATGTATGTGTGTATGCGTACGTTCCGACGACCTTGACACACATGTGGTCATATACGATGTACATATAATAACATACATATAATACATAGATGTACAACTATGCGGTCGTACGAAATCACATAATGGAAAGTTCTTTCTTGG
Source organism: Popillia japonica (assembly GCA_004785975.1). NCBI lineage: Eukaryota > Metazoa > Arthropoda > Insecta > Coleoptera > Scarabaeidae > Popillia > Popillia japonica. Next base: position 1,511 of record SMLS01073369.1, on the reverse strand, counting down.
TTTAGTGCTGTTGTCAGACGATGACAGTTCAGTGATGATCGTGCAGGAAAACACTTTAAAATCATAGGTTCGAGTAGAAAGGACTGCAATGAATAAAATATTTAATCCTTAATGCTGGAAGAAGAACTTGAGGGAGCAAAATTTTCTAATCCAGGTAGTGCATATGAAAGCACTTCTTTTTGTATGTTTTCGAGAATGTCGGGAAATAGTACCTATTATACAAGTTAGGATTATATTCCTGGTAATGTCATACCACTATACATCATGATTTCAATTTATTGGACATTATTGCAAATCTTATTAACGGTGTCGTGAATCTGGTGAGCTTAGCAAAGAGGCAGTGTTTTTTTTCTTTGCTAATTACGATGTCAGCAAAGGAATGTGAGCACCATGTGACCTCAAATTTTAAGACTGCTGAGCTTTCATTTAGAATCAAAACCCACGTGATTTCTGACGTAAGATGATGTAAATAATATGTTGGTAGAACAAATAATATCCCTAACCGGTCTAACCTGACACTTACAAGGTTGATATTTGACAGTTTTTATACGCCTCCGTTTGCTTCATTGTTTTCATTTTTAATTTATTTCGCATTTTCGTTAATTACTGTTTCGTTAATAACCTGTAAAATTTTAATTGTATATGTAATATGTATTACCATACTATTAAATGGGTTGCATATCTAAAAGAGGTCACGTGGGTTTTGGTATTAAATGAAAGCACTGTCCTTTGGTAAGAGAACGTAAATAAATATATAATAAGATAAATAATAAAAAATCTAGATACAATAAATCGTCGAAATAACCGCCATCAGTTTGTAAACATAAATTGATTCTTCGTTGCATATTGTAAAACATATTGCTTAAAACTTCTTCGTTGCTATCATTTATAGCTGCAGTGATGCCATTTCTCAGATCGTCAAATCGCCATACAAGAAAAAATCTAACAGTGTCAGATTGGGGGAAAGTACTGGCCAACGTCCTCTACTTATTAATCGATCGAAAATATATTTTTCAAAGTATGTTATTGAAACGTCAGCTGTGTGTGCAGATGAAGCTAACAAACTATTATAATATCGGCAGATATCTTATAGCTATCACATTTAGTGTCCATCCTTACCTTACGAATAGCAAAGCGTAACGGAACAATATAATCAATTAAATCTTATTACCATGATATAAAGTGGTGTGCACAATCTTATTCGTAATTATTGTAATTATATCTCACTGCATCAACATATATGACCGATTTATTATACATCTCGGTTAATTTATGAGTTGTTTTTACTGCAAAATATAAATCTTACGCTACATAAACCAATAAATATTGACTTATCTTTTTTTATTTTATGGAGGAAATACAATCGTATCTAATCTTTTTATTACTGTGCGTATTACTCAGAATGATATTAATTTATAAGAATGAAGCAACATTAAACAATATTAAAATTAAATATCGCCGATTAAAAGAATTAATTACTTCTTCTGAAACGTAATGTGTTTTACGCTACA
>SMLS01073368.1:0-19571 GCA_004785975.1 Popillia japonica | reverse complement strand
TGCTCTATGAATTGCACATGTGGTCTTTTCACAAATATTCTATTTATAACATGTCACACATTTACTATAGATTTTCTTCATTTACCTGTTTTTTCGTAAGAATCAGGTGTTTTGTTTTTTTTTATTACAGAAACTTTCAATATTAAATTGCAACGAAATATTATTACTAATGATCTGGTAATTAATAATTTACTATTTGAGATCGCGTTTGTAGTTAATAGTTTCTTTCCAAATAATTCGTAGTAGTCTTGAAGAGGACTGTTTGACGGGACAAAAACTTAGAGTAGTAATATCCGCAATTACTATCACGAACTCCGGATGCAGGCTTCTGTGCGACGGCAAAACTTATCCTAAGCTGGGCCGCTGTGACAATACAATCTCGAAGAGCCTCGACTTCTAAAATCTTTCGTCCACGATCATAAGCAAAGTTTATCATGTATCCTCACAGGAAAAAGTCTAACAGATTCACATCAGTACTTCATGCTGGCCATAGAATCGTTTCTTCTCGGCCTATCCAATGTACAAATGTTTGCTTTAAATATTCCCATACAAGTCGGGCAATATGTGGAGGCGCCTCATCGTGCATGGGCTACATTTGCTGTGGTACATGTAGTGGTATGTCATTTAAGTAATCGGGTAACGTATTTTGCAGAGAATTTAAATGATCTACCGCGTTTAATTTTTCGGGAAGTACATGTGGCACAAATGAATGATCGCCCAATATTTCGATCCATACCATTATTGATGTCCTATGTTGGGATGAACTCTTATGGATATCTTGTGGGTTTTTATCGGCCCAGTGATAAATAGTATGGTAATTCAGCACACCATTTATTGTGAAGCAGTATTCATCGGCAAACAGGATCACGGATCGAAGATTTGGAAGACGAGTTTCTGTTTGACGAAACCAGTCACAACAGGTAACTCGTCGAGGAAAATCATTGTCTGATAGACGTTAGATTTTCTGTAAGTATTACGGGTGCAGTAAAGGATTTTATCCTGTTTCTCCATCCATGTACTCAGTATTCGTATAACTTGCCATAATGTACACATAAGACAACGAATGCCTGTGAATGACTCAACGTTCTGGCTGTGTTGCCCATCTATTTATGAGTTGCGCTTGAATAACAGGGCCGGACTGACTATGAGATTGAAAAATATTATTTTCTCGTTACTGCGTGAACATAAAGTAAATTTATGTTTCCATAAAACCTCTTTTATTTTCATAGACTATGTATTGAGTAGACACTCTGTAGATGCTGTCTATCAAACCCATTAGAGTCCTTTAATTTTATTCTGTAAACATTATTGAAAGGGTTGTAACTGCTGTTTAGGTATCACTTGGTAATTTTACAGTTAATTGGATGTTGTATGTATACTTAAAATTTTCAAAACAAAAACATATGAATTGGCTATAAATTTGTCACCATTATCAGTGTGTCAATAAAAAAATACAATTTTTCATGTAATATAATCAGAACTGTTTTATGTCTGTAATATCATACTCTAATAAAGATACGCGTTAGTATACGTAAATATGGGTGAGAAAACCTTAATCTCTTATAGTATTCATTTACGAGCGTACACATACGTAACAGATGTTCACGATAAACAAACCAACACTGACTTGCCGCTAATAGTAGTGGAGGCGATAATTTATCGTTTTTTTTGTGTTCCGAAACACCGCAAAAATTCAATGTTAATTAAAACTTCTATTTTTTTTTTGTATTATTTTTGTTTTTTCTACTTTCCTCATTTATCTGCCGCTTTTTATAGATCATGAATATTATTCGCATACTTGCTCTGCTTTTTAATTATCTTATTTCATTTACTTTTGGTATTTTTGTAGAATTGGATATTTGAAATTTGAGTACAGTATAACCTCTCTTAACCGGCCTCGGATCAACCGGTCCTCGGATTAACCGGCCCACAGTGGTCTAAAAGTCTAAAATGCATATTTAGCGCAAAAAAATTAATTGTGCCTGAAAACACATGAAAAACAATATTTAGGCGCGTCTCTCAGACAAATGAATGTGATAGATAGAGATAGCCCTATTGCTGAAGTGCAATTGGTGACTCCGAAGTATCGATTTTATTCATATGGACAAAATCGATGACGTTGGCAAAAAAAGTACCATCAACGATGGGCGACGAAACAGACGATCGATTGAAGATATGTGTTCAAAAATTGAGTCGGAAAAAAGTCTTGCAGTTCGGTGCACTAATAGAAAACCAGTTTGTGACATCGTCGACGAAGCTCTTTAGATGTGGTTTGTTCAAGAACGTAGGAGAGGAACCCCCATCAGTGGCCCAATATTGATTGAAAAAGCATTGGTAATTCACGGTAAAATCGAGAATGCAATCGTTGGAAAAAGCGTCATGGAATTCGTTTCGCTCACATAAGGGGTGAAAAAATGTCAGCAAATGCTTCAGCTGCTTGTGAATTTAAGACAACATTTATGGAAGTGATCGGCGGTGATAACCTAGTCCCTGAGCAGGTGTACAACATGGACGAAACTGGGCTAAATTTTAAGATGTTGCCAACTAAAACTTTTTTATCAAGTCGCGAAACATCGTCCGCGCCAGAGTTCAAAAAAAATAAAGAACGGATCACCGTTGGTGTTTGCTGTAGTGCAGCTGGGTTTCATAAAATCCCACTTTTTGTGATAGGAAAGTCAGCTAAACCACGAGCATTCAAGCACACCAATTTATCATCTCTTCCTGTGTACTACAGGTCCCAAATATTAGCATGGATGAACTCAAATTTGTTTGAAGAATGGTTTAACTCCGAATTCGTCCCAAAAGTGAAGGCACACTTGAAGAGCAAAAATTTACCAATGAAAGCAATCCTTCTACTCGACAACGCTCCAACTCACCCCAAGTTGAGTGAGGTGGATGGCATAAAAATAATGTTTTTGCCTGCAAATGTTACTAGCTTGGTACAGCCTATGAACCAAGGAGTGATAGAGAGTTTAAAAAGACGATACAGATGTAAATTTCTTTCTGAAATTTTATTTAAGTGCGAGGATGAAAACTTGTCTCTCTTGGAAAACGTGAAAAAGATAGACATCAAGGATGTCATTTTTATGTTGCTTATGGTGCTTTTCAGGATATGCCTTCTTCTACCTTTGTAAAATCGTGGAGGAAGGTTTGGCCTGATATAGAAAATTTGGTCGAGAGTAACGATTCAGAGAACGAAGAAATAGCCATTTTAGACGATCTGCAGTCGTTACTTGGTGGGGAGTGTGGGAACCAAATGCAGTTTGAAGACGTGGAGGTATGGATGACAAAAAGTGACGAAGGACTCGAAATCGAATTTTTTACTGACGAAGAAATAATCGGTATTGCCAGTAAAGCTGACTGCGGATGCGAAGACGATGGCGAAGATGCAGACATGGAGGACTCGCAAAAAATAGGTCACGAAGAAGCAAAAAAAGCTGCAGTAATTTTACTGCAATACGTTGAGCAGCAAAAAGATTCAACGGCATTGGACGTGATGAACACACGAAAATGGAGAGACTTGGCTTTCAAAATGTCTGTAACAGGTACTAAACAGAAACAAATAACTGATTTTTTCAAACAATGATGTGTATGTGATTAAGTTTTCAAAGTTTATTAAAGTTCATAATGTTTAATCTTTTCATGTATCTTGTATGTACAATACATATGTTTAATATAATAAGTTGCAATAACGTCTTATTTGCCACGATGTCACGATACCTGATGATATAGGCTCTTTTTGAATGAAAATCGATTTTTGACAGGAACCTTGGATTAACCGGCCAAACGGGTAACCGGCCACGACTCGGTCCCAACCAGACCGGTTAAAAGGGGTTCTACTGTACATAAATATAGTTTAAACAATAGTTCATGAAAAGGATTTCTCTTCAAAAATAATCACGGCAAGAGTACCGTCAGGTAAACAGCATTGCGATATTCGCAATAGACAAAGAGCCGTAACGGCATTGAGCTCTAACACTATCACCTCAAAATTGGCATGGGAATGCCTTGAAGGACTAAATACATAAGCAAAGGAAACAGATTTGCACTAAATTGGTACTTGATTGGGTATCAGGACGCACTATAGTAGCTGCTACGAGAAAGTTAACCTATTAATAAAGGACGCCATAAATTCATTTGGGGGAGTGGAGTCATTTTGTGGGCTAGGGATTGAGCACCTACAAGAAGAACTCCAAAATGGGGTGCGTCAGCTAAGAGCGTCTCTATGGGAGTATCTTTTTGTTATGAGGTAATCCTTGGAAATTTGCACAAGCAAAGAAGAAATGCCATGTTAGAAGTAAGCAGAAACAGCGCCAACTACCTCGGCAAAGACGTTATACACAAAGGAGAAATATTTTCACTAAAAGCATCATAACAGCTTATTAAAGCTGTAGATCTTAGACTGGTTGGGGAACTGTAGGTGCTGGAATACCCTAGCAGCAAATTTACAATCCTAGAGTACCTAGCTTAACTAACTGTGTTATCATGAAAATTCATAACAGTTCGTTGCACATTTCAAGTATTTTAACACTTGCAACGCGAATAAAAATCAAAACAGAAAGATAACCAATGCATGTACATATGTGTTACATGTGTTACATGTTTTGGTATAAAACATATAATCAAATTGTTATGGAATAATAATGGTCAGTTCTTTGGTTCCGCTTGAAAGAGCTTTACGATAAGAAATCTGACGAAGTAAGGTCTGGTGATTTGGCATTCTACAGGTGCAGTGATCCATGCTAACTATCATGCAGAAACTACATATTCTGACGTACTTCTAAGCTCAGCTCAAGTGTATAAACAATATTAAACGTTCTTCATCTAAAATACCTCACCACATTTAACTACTCATTTTGCCCTCATTAATGCGCAAATAAATACGTTTGTTACGAAGTTAGTGTGGATTTTGCTATAGTAATAGAAGATATTTCGTTGAATAGCAAAATATCTACCGAAAATAAATGTTCTTTGTATTGGTTCATCTAACTCTCAACACAACAAAAACACTGTCCCGGCATTACAAAGCCAATGCCATGAAGATCTTGATGTCATATGGATAATAATTATGATGTTTTTCCAAACTGCACTAAGACAATTTATAGTAACATGAGAACGACGTAATTATTTTTCTCCACATGGATTATCATTGACAGCAAAGTTGTATTCATAGCCTAACGAAAATAATTCTTTTAAATTACGAAATAATTGCGAACTGAGTAAAATAGGTTATTTTTTAACGTTCTTTTGTATGTTGTCTTGTATTTTCGCAATATCAAAAAACCACGCGAAAAAGAAATAATCTAAACATTAAATATAACACAAGAGCTTTCAACATAAGATATGATATTTTAAAGCAATATACGAAAAGTAAGCAAGTAGCTCTAACTAGTATCTTAACAAGGACGCCTGTCACTGTGGTGTGAGAAAAGCAGTTGATCTTCATGATCTCCAGTACGGGAAAATTTGTGAAATAAAATTTTATTTAAAAGTAACTTTGATTAGTTACAATATAAACGTAGAAACTTGTTTTTCTTTTTTAAATTTCAGACAAACTGGACGTATTTTTAGTCGTAGAATTAACGTGTTTTCCTATTTGATTTCTTCTTTGACATTTCAAATTTATCATCCGTCCGACCTACAAAAAGAGGGAAAAGTGGTAATAATCACTAATATATTTTCTCCGTAGAATAACTTAATTGTAATTTAAACCTTTTTATTATAGAGTTCTCATTTTTCCAAATTATGGAGATAAGTCTCGGGCTAAAACAATTTCTATTGGGTTACCTATAAATAGGAGTTAAACTACGAGAATCTAAAAAGTACGTCTGAATGTGTAACTGAAAACGAAAGCAGAAATTTATTTGTAACACAAAAATTTTCACATTTTAGGGTCCAAAATGCATTAAAAGTCGGTTTATCTGTTATCTTGCATTTATACAAATATTGCAGATTTTTCAAGATCAGGAAGAAAAAAATCGATAAGAAATTGTTGGATGGTATTAATAGTGTATTGAAAGGCAGCTGGCTGGTATTTGCCCGAGACCAAGACGAAGAGACAAACATATACAGTATCGGACCAAAATAGAGCAACACCATTATTTTTTTCATAAAATGTGATATTGCGGCACATAGTCAAGGTATTTTTCAATATATGCATACCTAGCTGAGAATTGCTATATGGCAACACACAATAGGTTCTGTTTTGTCCCAGCAGTGTGCATCTATTGCGTTTTTAGAAATAAGTTCTGGCAAATCGTTAATTCAGCGGACGACATAAGTAAAGCAACAAGTACGTTTTGAAAATTATTCCGTTGACTGTCGCAAAGTAATGCGGTGCTAGCTATCGAAGTAGTGAGTTATACAGGGTATCCGCGATATACAAAGCATGCTTTTAAGGGATGATAGCTACAACGATTTAGAAACAAAAACATATAATACACCTTGAGTCTATCTGTAAGCGTAAACGAGAAAAAAAACTATTTCTGATCAGTGCAGGATTTACCTGACGATTACAGGCGTGTGTTCTTGCAAATGGGCAACACATGGAGCCTTTCCTGTAATACATTTTCTCCTGTCTCTCAAAAAGGTTCTTTTTAGGACCACCAATTTATCACAAATAAAAGAAAATAACTCAATTTTGTAATAGCCTTTACGAAAGAGCTTAAAGGGCCATAACATTGCTACAACAGTAAATACATTGTTTTCATTTAATGCGACTTTCCCTCAGGTTAAATTTTCATCGAAAGCTGCTATTAAACACGACCTTTTCACTCTAACTTCAATATAACACCGATTTTATTGTCATAACATTATTTAGAAAAACGCAAAGGTACCTTTATTTTTAAAATGTATGGCCATTGACTTCGTATACATCGATACAATGGTCTAATGTAGTACAAGGTCGTACTAACATATGTTGCTTGGCTTGCATCTGTGCTTCTATTGAATACGTGTACAGTATGGTGTAAGAGAAATGACACCACGCTTCAATTTCAAAGTGTTAAATAATTCGTTTTCATCGTTGTTTTCAGTTATTTTCAACCCTAAATTTTTGATATGGTTTTTGGTTATTTAAGAAGCAATATGGATGAGTTTTCTTATACAGTTTGACCAAATAAGGTTTTTTAGAAATAATTTTTTTCTCGTTTACGCTTACAGATAGACCCAGGGTGTATTATATGTTTTTGATTCTAAATCGTTGTAGCTATCATCCCTTAAAAGCATGCTTTGTATACCCCGGACACCCTGTATTAGTTGTTACCCATGCCGAAAAGAATTCCAACGGAAAATGACTTAAAAAACAAAGTAAACTCCGTATTTACGAAATGACAAACAATGTAATATCGCCCGACAATTGCAGCTTAAATGAGATACTGTTTCAAAAATAATACGAAATTTCAAAAAACGGGCTCATGTCGAAACACCTCCAGAACCGGGGCGTCCAAGAAAACTTCTTGCATTACCGATAAACTGATAGTACACACGACTAAAGCTGATCCATGGAAGTCAGCAGCGCACATTCGAGCCGAAATCCATCACCTGCAAATAAAAACGAGACCATACAATGAAGATTAGGAAAAGCACACCTATTTTGACGAAGATCTTCAAAGAAACCACTGATCAGTAAGAAAAATAGAATACCACGCACAAACCGTATGGGAAATTGGCCCTCTGTCAAATTGGCTGAAACTCTGTGAAAATGAAATTCTCGTCACCCCGAACAAAAGTCCCAATGGGCACTAAAAGATCCTATGAGTAGCTTCGGAGTTATGGGACCTGCAAGTCCTAGATTTTAAATGAGTTTGCGCGTGTGGGTAGATTAAGGTGAAAGTAAAAGTGAGCGTGCGCGCAAGTTTTAAACAGCTTCGATTGTTTGAAAAAAAAATTGTCAGACCTTGGGGTCTTTTACTTAAAACAACGGTATGGAAAAACCGGAAAATCTTGGAGAACCCGAAAAACTCGAGGAAAAGTCGTTTAAACTCTACATTTCAGGCTCTCAAGAAATGCGCTCTTTTGTAGAGCATGGACCTCTCGGTTAAAAGTTATGTATGAGAATATCCGAAAATATGGAAAATTCGGAAAAGCCCCACGGCTTGCATGATGTTTTTCAACGATTTTCCCGCACCTTTTATTTAAATGAGAGCTTAAAGCTCCAAATAGAATACGCTTTTAGTGACAGCGTGTAATGCAGATTTTTAACGATTTATTAAAATAAATCTTTGAAAAATACAAATCGTTGCAGGTCCCATAACTCCGAAACTACTCATAGGATCTTTTAGTGTCCATTGAGACTTTTGTTCAGGTTTGTGCGGGGTTCTTTGCTGGGGAGCATATGAACTGGACCATGAATGATTGGAAACGCGTGCCTTTTTGTAGCGAGAGTAAATTTAATCTCTACAAATCTGATGGAATCCGTCGTATAAGATGTCCTGTTAATCAGAGATACAATCCAAAATTAACAGCACCTAATAGTTATTTACGAACCAAGTGCGTGAAACTATATTTCGCGAATGAGTGGCCAGTTTAAAGCGCCAGCCGAAGGCGAGCGCTTTATGCATTATGCTTTATGCATATATTTCACGCACGATGTTTGTACAATATTTTTTGTACGAGTACTTTAATAATACCTATCATTAAATACGTTTTCATTTATAACACACTACAAATCTCTTGATATTCATTAAAAAATTTTGAGTTGGCAGTATTGATTATATGAAGTGACATTTAATTTAAAATTCAAATTCAGAAAATTCAATACAAAATTAAAACCTGTCTAACATGAATTCTGATAACGAAATAGAATGTACACCCCCTGAAATTCGGGAAGCGGCCAATACTGCAGTAGATAATTTATTGCCCATAAAATCAAAAGGCGTATACAAAACCACGTATACTAAATTCATAACTTGGGCTATATCTAAAAATATAAAAAAATACTCCGAAAATTGTTTATTAGTTTATTTTCAAAATTTACAATCAAATAAATCATTATGGTCGACTTATTCCATGTTAAAATCATGCTTAATAGTATATGATAATACGGATATATCCAAATATGCAAAACTCATAGCACATTTAAAACAGACAACGAAACAACTTCAGCCTAAAAAATCAGCAGTATTAAGCGAAGAACAAATTACTAAATTTATTGTTGAAGCACCAAATTCTTTGTTCCTACTAATAAAGGTAAAGTCATTTTCGTATATTTTAAATCCATAAAACACTATATGTATGTACATATTTATAGGCTGTATTAATAATGGGTATTTCTGGAGCGTGTCGACGTGGAGAACTTTGCAAAATGTCATTGCGAGACATAGAATTTAAATCAAATTTACTTATCGTAACAATTCCAGAAACAAAAACAGGTAACAGCCGTACATTTGCAATCATCAAGCCCGAATGTATTGAATTAATTCGGCAATATGCAAATTTAAGACCAGACAACCACCAACGATTCTTTCTAACATATCGCAATGGCAAGTGTGTTTCTTTACCGGTTGGTCTTAATACAATTGGTAAAATTCCAATACGAGTAGCTGAGTACCTTCAGCTTAATAGCGCAGTAACTTCACTGGTCACTGTTTCCGAAGCAGTTCAGCGACATTGTTGGCAAACCAAGGAGGTGACTTGCTTTCAATTAAAAGGCATGGTGGATGGAAATCATCTACGGTTGCAGAAGGATATGTCCTCCTGCAACTTGTTCGACATCTGAAATACAAGATATACGCAATAATACAATCAGTGTTACTCTACCTTCGCAATCGAGATCAATTGAAACAAACTAGTTAATCCCTCGGGTATCAATCTCTGGTTGTGAAAATTGCCCGATCAAAATTTTTAATAATTGTTCTGTTTCAATTTCTGAAAAGAATGAATGAATGTAATTTATACAATATTTGTTGCTGTTCTGACATTGAATTACATACCTTCCAAATATAACAATTTCTGTTTCATGTCGTTTTATTATTTCCACAGAAAAACAATGAGCTCGTCAGCATACTATTAGGGTTAGGGATTTATGATTTTAAAATGTCACTACCAAGTTTTCCCCTTTTAAGAAGAAGAAAATGTCACTAAATTAATCAAGTTACAGTTAGTACCAACTTTACTTCACGCACTAGTGCTTAAAATGGCTTTTTACGCACGCAAATCGAATCGTGAAATGACATGTTTTGATAAGCGAGTACAAAAAATTAATTTGTAATGATTTGGGGCTGTTTTTCTGCATATGGGATAGACCCACTACACTTCATACCCGGAATTATGGATGGTTTCTATTATCCTAATCTATTACAAAATGTAATGCTACCATATGCAGAATGTGAAATGCCATTACGGTTCATATTCCAACATGACAATGACCCGAAGAACGGTTCGAAACTAGTGAAGGAATGGTTTACTGAGCATAATGTTCGTGTAATGGAATGGCCTGCACAGTCTTACGACTTGAATCCCATGGAACACCTATGGAAAGAAGTTGAGAGACGCATTTGAGGACGAACATACCGGAATAGTGCTAAATTCGCCGACGTTATTTAACATGAATACATTCCATCCCCCATTATTGAGGAATTAATCTCTTCCATGTCTGCAAGATGTGCTGAAGTACTAAAACAACATGGTTATGCAACTAAATATTAATTAAAATTTTCTTTTGTGATCAGTTTTTCCTTGGTTTTCATAGATTTGTGCGTAATTCCTCTCTGTGTTGCTTTACTTTTGACACATGCATTATTTTATGATTAACGTATTTCTGTTTGTTATCACATTAATGTTACTTATTTTGTGTCACATGTGTGTTGTTTCGAGACTTTATATGACAAAAGAACTAAAAATTACTTGTGTAACACCAAAACTTACATGTTGACTTTATTTTTTATTGCAAATGTGCACACTTCAATTGTTGCTTTACTTTTGTCTGATACTGTATGTAGGTCGGCAGTTGAGTGACCTACAGCGTTGTTAATTTTATCAAGTCAGCTATTATTAGTCGTACAACTGATTTTTATTGTGAAGTATTTTTATGAATACTAGATTTTAATTATTTGGTATAAAAATAATCTTTTTATGAAATTTGTGGTGGTCCTGAGGAGACCCGATGTAGGAGAAACAGGACAAAATAACAGGACAAAATATTTACAAAAGATGTTCCAAGTGTCCACCATGAGCAGTAATACAGGCATCAATCCGGTAACAAAATTTATTACATATGTACGCACGTTAAGTTTGGCATCTTGTCGCGAATGCGTTGTGCTGCAACAAAATGAGATCTCGCAGATTTTTGGCGTTTTCAATCGGGGCGGCAATAATACAGATTTTGATTTTTAAAATTACCGTCATTCAAGTCACAAATTAGGTACTTAGTTGAGAATATTACGTGAGAACACTAAGAAAATGTATTTCTGAACATTTTGGACATGACCAATGCTTCCAAGTATGTACATATGTATGTATGTACATGTACATATATTCTTTAACTACATACGTCTTCTAAGGAGAGTAAGCATTAAAGAAAGTTCATGTTAGCGTTTTTTGAGGATAACATTTCTTACAGAAGAGTGCTGTCTGAAGTGTTATAGGCATTTAAGGGACAACCTGTATATCTGACAGAGAAGGGAATACCGGAGTACACACAACTACGAAACTATCAATTAACGCTTATGACTCCAAACAAAAAACTCTATGAAATGAATGAAACTTAAAAAAAAAAAATTAATTCTTTTATTTAAGGCCAAATTTTCGCTAAGAATTGTCGTCTTCTTCAGGGCACTACAGAGAGCAATTTGTGTTACAAGAGTAGTTAAATTAAAAATTAAACTTTACTTAAAAATGAATCACTGACTTCACTGCTGTTAGAAATGTACAATTAAAGAGTATAATAATAGCAGACATGAATATTTGTGAACAGATAAATTACATCTGAATAACCTTACCCATTGAAACCGATAAAAATCTACACAAGGAAAAAACAGTGAAAATATCAGGCCTATTTGAAAAAGTTTAGATACAAATTCAATTCAATTACATATTTAATAAATTAAAGTATATATATTACGGAGATCGGCAACATCTCTGCGGAAATTAACTGAATTATATGTTTTTTAATATAACATATTTCTAAGAATTTCCTCTTATTTTCTCACATTACTTTTGTGAACACTGATACGATTTCTTAATTTTTTGTGAAGTTTGTCCAATGTAACAACCGTTACAATCACTACACTGGACATGATAAATAGCATTAGAAAGATCAGGATGGTTGGTCTTGTCTTTGATTTTAGAATAAAAAGCCGCTAATTTCTTAATGGGATAAGGCACTATTCTTATATTATACTGTTTGAATATTTTTTTATATATCTGACAGCATTTTATATAAAACAATAGACTACCAGCCCAGACTATCATTTACATACATGCAGGTTCAAACATTTTACAAACTTAAACAAATAAACGTACCGGAAAGATGAACAGGATTTCGAGTGTTGCTTTCGCTTTCACAATATTTTCGATATACCTATCAAGGTTAGTAATTAAAATGTGAATGAATGTTACATTTACTTTTCTTTTCTAGGTTGGGTATATAATATATTCCATACATATATAATTTTATTATATATTTTGCGCTTTACAGCTGCTTTTTATGTACCTAACTTGAAATTAATTATATTGCAAATCGTTTGCAAATTTTTCCAGAAATCAATTAAAACTGTCGGCATAATTTCCACTAGTATACTAATCAATTCAAATTTAATGTGATAGTAGGTAGAGAAGTTTCTTCTCGCTGCCACAGTTTCCACACCGGGAAGACTTTACTAGGCCCATGCGATGTAAGTGTTTAATCAATATACATACATACTGTCGTAAGATAAGAAGATTATAAATAATCTCAGTCTATTTGTGTTCCTAAAGATTGTTTTGTGTTGTCTTTTCTCGCGTATATGAAACCCGAGGGTTTAACAGCGTCTCACATTGGCAAGCTCCTTCCTGTAACGATGTCCAGCACCAAGTTCAGAACTGACAGAAGTTTAGTTTAGTGCTAGGGTCAGAATCGAACTTGACAGCTTACATTGTTTTAAGAACATCTTGACCGTTAGATAGGTCAGTAGGTAGCCTAAGATACCATCTGTACAAATCTGGATTTATGTCACCAGACTAGTGAGACATAGATTGCAGTTGTACATTCCTGTAAAGCCAGTGCAGCATTATATGCATATTTCAGCCGTCATGTTTTACTAAACATTTATCTATAAACCTAGAAGGCGCCGATAGCTTTACTCGTCAAGTATTCCAGGTCTGTTCAGCGTCTAAGATTGCTCTATGTAGAACCGTAGTTATTTCTCGAATTAGTGTTGACGTTCAATCCTTCTATAAACGTATGTCGATGTTTCGCGATAAAATTTGGCGACATGTAGAACGTTCTGTTACCAATAATGACGCTAATCCACCTCTCTTGTGGACTTGTCTCCACGTTTTTGCAACACCCTTTCCATGGATAGCATACTTTCTGAGGATTATAATACTAATATCAACGCAGTAAGCATTATTTACAATCTCATGTCGCATACGTATAAGGAAAGTCAAAAGTTAAATATGAATTTAAAAATCAAATATTAGCATAAGAAATCTGTTTACAAATCTAGAACCGTCACACAATGTAACCGTGGACAATGTTGTGTTTAATCGTTTCGAAGATAGATTATATGATTTTCATTCTGGAAATTCCGTTGAAGGGAAAACTATTATGAAAAGGTCTCTACATAAAACAATGATTAAAAATTCAATTTAAAATATATGCAATCCTTTGTAAACTTTATAAATAAGTTTTATTTTCATTAGACGTGATTGTTATTTTGCAATTATTTTTGATATATTTTATGACATTTCTCCTTAAAATACATTACTCAGGTTGTTTCTATATTGTTTCATTTGTTAGTTCTATGCCTTGAACGAATAAAGCTGCAACTTAAAATGAGCATGAAACACTTAAAACATGTATACAGGGTGTCAAATGAATAGTGCCGGAAAAGTAAACAGTATAAAACTAGTATCACAAGAAAGGTAAAGATCGTAAGGATAGATACTTCACAATATTTGAAAGTTAATGACAGAAAGTTTTTTATTAAAAAAATGCAAATAAATTAATTAAAAAATGGGGAAAATGTGAAGGAAATATTTGTAGGACAAAATTTATTCAAAGGAGATTGGTAATAGGCGAGCGTACTGATAAATTTTCGCAAACGTCGGTAAAAATAAGGATAAAAGCATATGTTTCTATTCCGTCAAAGTTGAGGTAGGTCGGCGGAGTCTATTTACCGAAAGCATGGAACTGTTGAGATGGCAAACGTTTAGTTCATCCCTACAGTAACTTCTTAAACCTTTCATTTTTTGTTTTTGCTACTTGTGTGTCTCTTGTGTTGTGTGTGCTTTTCGTCACAGATCACGTAGTACTTTTTACGTATTATCATTAATTGCTGTGCTTATTCTTAATATTACATGTAATAATAATGAATTAGTAGATACGGTATTAGGTATTAATTTACGGTGAATGCTGGCAAAATAATGCACAGGCCAGAAGGAGATACCAGAGCAGTTCTGGGGTTATTTAAAACAATTGGTATATCGTATCGAAATAAATAATATTGACGCATTGACAAATCGCATTCGAAAGCAAAACATGTTACCAGCTGTGAGTGATTTACTTTTACGCCACGCACGTTTGCGTGTTCAAGCGAACGGTGCACACTTTGAACATTTACTACGATAAGCGTCCTAAAAAGATTGATTATTTTCAAAAAAAAGAAAACGATTTTTAAAAATAGTTGCTGCTATTAGGGGCCGCAGTAATTAGCATAAATATGCATATATTTGCAATTATTTCGATCTTTGACCAAACACTCTGTATACATGTTAAAATAATTTTTCTTTTAATAATTATCAAATTTTGTTGTACAAAAAAAAGGGACGCTGCAAAAATGTCTAATAGACAAACAGATATTTTTTATCAAGGTGAATGATATGTAAATAAATGCTTATTGTACTCTGTGAATGCATTTGTTTAGGAAGTAGCTTTGCTGCTGTATGAATTGCACACGTCGCCTTTTCACAAATATTCTATTTATAACAAAGTTACATATTTACTACAGATTTTATTCATTTCCACCTGTTTTTTTTGTAGGAATCAGGTGTTTTTGTTTTTTTCATTACAGAATCTTTCAATATTAAAGTCAACGACATATTATTACCTAATGATCTGGTAATTAATAATTTACTATTTGAGATCGCGTTCGTAGTCAAAAATGTTTTTCTTTTCAAATAATTCGTGGTAGTCTTGAAGAGGACTGTTTGATGAGAAATAGGACAAAAACTTAGAGTAGTAATGTCCGCAATTACTACTACGAGCTTCGGATGCATGCTTCTGTGTGCCGGCAAAACTTATCTATCATAAGCTGAGCCGCTGTGATAATACTGTCTCGAAGGGCCTCGACGTCTAAAATTTCCCGTGAACGATCATAAACAAAGTTTTTCATATATCCTTACAAGAAAAAGTCCAACAGATTCAAATCAGGCCTTCGTGCTGGCCACAGAATCGTTTCTTCTCGGCCTATCCAATGTACAAATGCTTGGTCTAAATGTTCCCATACAAGTGGGGCAACATGTGAAGGTGTCCGATCGTGCATGAACTACATTTGCCGTCGTACATGTAGTAGTATGTCATCCAAATAATCGGGTAACATATTTTGCAGAGAATTTAAATGATCTACCGCATTTAATTTTTCGGGAAGTACAAATGGCACAAATAAATGATCGTCCAATATTTCGATCCATACATTTGTTGATGTTCTATGTTGGGATGAACTCTGATGGATATCTTGTGGGCTTTTATCGGCCCAGTGATAAATATTACGGTAATTCAGCACACCATTTTTTGCGAAGGAGTATTCATTGGTAAACAGGATCACGGATCGAAGATTTGGAAGACGAGTTTCTCTTTGACGAAACCATTCAACACCCGTCAAGGAAATCATTGTCTGATAGACGTTAGATTTTCTATACGTAATACGGGTGCAGTAAAAGATTTTATCCTGTTTCTACGCAGATTCAAATTATGTCCATGTACTCAGTATTGGTATAACTTGCCATAATGTACACATAACACAACAAATGCCTGTGAATGACTCAACGTTCTGCCTGTGTTGCCCATCCATTTATGCGTTGCCCTCGAACTGCAGGGCCGGATGAGATTGAAAAATATTATTTTTTCGTTACTGCGGGGACATAAAGTATTCATTGTTTTGGAATTTAGGTTTCCATGCCATTAGCTTTAACCTCTTTTATTTTCATGGACTATTCAGTAAATATGTATAGTGGAATAAGCGTTAATGCAATACTACATCCTCTCAAATCCAGTACTGTTATTTCTTATTGGTAAAAAAGATGACATTAAAAATATATTTAAAGTAGAGAATGCAGAATATATAATTCAAGACTACAATTAAAGCCTAATCGACGCTTTATACAGTCAGCGTAATACCGCATGTATATATTTTACTACCAGATATTTAATAAAACTCAAATTCTGAGACCAACAATTACCTTTAAGTTAGCATAAAAATAACAAAACAAGTAGAAAGTGAAGCCGAATGAATGGAAATAATTGTATTTCCAGCAAACAAAGAGCACAAATTAAACCGTTCTGCATCCGCACAGAATTAAGTAGCATTAAATGTAACTTTCTTTTATATGACTCATACTTAAAGGACGACACGATACTATCGCATCATAAGCAAACTTTCGCAACAGTTATACCGTAAATCCTTTACATATGTAGAGTAGGTTGGCATTTATATTAGCATTGTAAACATAAAGGCGAATTTTATAATGGAAAACTAAATAAACTTAGGAATCATTTTTATTTTAGTATTTACAACTAAATGTATTCTACGTTGTAATTTGCTAATTAAACAAACAATGTTGCGTAAATTCAAAGCCAAAAACAAGTACCTATGTATGTACTATCACCGCCAAAAGTAGCGAATCAAACTGCAATAAAACGCTTCTATTATAGGCTTTCGGTCCTGAATCGTTTATTCAGGTAAAATAACTGGGCAGTTGTACCAAACCGTATACCTGCAGGCTAAAGGGCAGCGAACATTTAAATGAATTTAAACGAAGCGAGTTACGAATATATTGGAAATAAATATGATGTACTAAACTAAGGTAGAACGTAGCCAAATTAATTGGAGAACAAGAAATTTGAGGATAAATTTCTCATGCAAAATATGATTCAAACAATAATTGCGAAAATTATAAAATTGTAGAATAGGACGTGTAACTATGGAACGACTTTTATATTATTTTATTAATATATTCGCCTAATATTTTAGTTCAAACAGCGCAAAATATACAATGTGTCTGATAGTAAAATGTCTATTATTTCTAAGAATTTTGTGTCATTTGAACGATGTTCGTAATTAAAATTATATTTAAAATTTGCCAACATTAACGGTACAAAATTCGTTGAAGAACAAGAACTTACGAAGTTTTAGTCGGTTCAAGAAATACTGCACTTACAGTACTTTAAAATACATTAAGAATTTAAGGGGATTCGTAGTAAATTTCTTTAAATATGATTAAAATTGTTTCTTAATACCGTCTTTCGAACGATTCTTTGTTTTCTATAAATAAAATTGTGTTACTATATTAAGAAGCGTACCTATGCGTAAATATGCAAGTGGAAAACATGCATGTTTTACGCATATATAATTTACTATCAAGAAACAGAAAAGGGCGTTTGTGTTTACGAAGTCTACTTAATAATTAGTAGTAGGCACTTATTTATAGTATAGAGTCGGATGTTACGCAGGTATACGAAAGATCATATCGCTTGAAGTCTAATTCGCTACTTTTGGCGGAGATAGTACATATGTACCTACGTACTTACATACAGTTGAATTTTTGGATCTTGTCCGTTACGTCATTAACAATGTAGTTTAGCAAAGATGTACGTAAAACATTAATCGCCGATATTTAATGTACGTTAGAAAGAAATGTAAATAAGATATATGAGTCGTTGCGTTAAGAAGACATACGCCTAGATACTATTCGTATTGGCTATATAGAAGTGTGATGAAGATAGATAGATAGCAAGGTGGAGATATATCGTTTCGTGATAGTCAGCTTCATTCAGGTTGATCTATTGGGCTCTAGAGGGCACTCTTCAAAATTAGTCGGTAATATCGTAATATATATAAAATAAGTTTCTATTACATTGTGTCAATTGTGTTAAGGCTCTATTTTCACTCCTGGCGAGTACACCCTAAACTAACGTCGGGTGTGTGCGTGTGTGTTTACCAGTATATTTACAAATAAATTGGATAACAAACACACACACCCGACGTTAGTTTAGGGGTGTACTCGCTAGGAGTGAAAATAGAGCCTTAATATCAAAACCTAAATTTAAATAAAGCTTATAGTTTCAACACAAACCTTTTTAGTGGATTTACGAGTACCTAAGTGTTAGTTTTGTTGATTGAACATAGATGCCGCCACAATTTGTCAATGATTTGATTCATCCTGACATTACTTATGACGTAACGGACAAGATCCAAAAATTCAACTATACATACATAATACAATTGATTATAGGAGGCAATTATAATTTCGAAATCTTATCGAAAAACTTACTCTAAACTTATCTTAAGTGAAGTAAAAAAAAATTGTTCCTTTTTTATTGATTTCATGTTCATTAATGAGTGAAACATATTCATACATATATGTATATACAGTGTGTAACAAAAGTCAGTAATATTGAGCATGGAACAAAAACGAATCAGTTGTGTGAAAAACGCACGGACACGTCAATTTTTTTTTTTTGAGTGTATTGTTTTCAGTATATTTTCAATTTTTGTAGTCAATTGTTTTCAATAGATGTCATCGAGTATTTTTTAAATAGCAATCCCACTTTTTTTAACAAAGATCGGTAGTATGTATTTTCGTTTCTGAATATACTGGTACCTCATAGGTAGGATCTGCGTCTTAATGTTTACAAATGATAAAAAAGAATTCTCTAGAATTAAAACAATAACAATATTTTTTTATTTTATAAATTTATACATAAGGCAGCATTTATCACAATAAATGTTCAAATTGAGCTCTGCCTGTTGCTTGGGAATGCCCCAAGCGATGGACAAATTCATCTGATGGTCTACGGGGTTATCAACCTTATCTCTGCACGGATTGCGTTTTTCAAATCTACTATACTGTTCAATCTGTGTTCGTATCCCTTGCTTTTCAAATGTCCCCATAAGAAAAAATCAATAGCGGCTAAGTCCGGTGACCGGCCCCGGCCATTCTATTGTACCGCGTCTTCCGATCCAGCCGCTGGCAAATACGTTATTTAAAAACGCTTTTATCGGTGCTGAGTAATGGAGGGGTGTACCATCTTGTTGCAAGCATATTCTTTTAGCAGGAATGTATGATTCTTCTACATTTGGAAATAATATGGCTAGAGCTGGGACAAGCTCAAAACAGATCAGCGTCCAGCGAGTTTCATTTCAAAAATATGG
>SMLS01073365.1:0-35376 GCA_004785975.1 Popillia japonica | reverse complement strand
ACTCAATTTTTTTTAATTAATACCAAGAGATTTGTAGTGTGTCATAAATGAAAACGTATTTAACGATTATTGAAGTACTCGTACAAAAAATATTGTACAAACTTTGTGCGTGAAACATTTCGCGAATTTGTGTCCATAAGCTGACCACTCATTCGCGAAGTATATTTTCACGCACTTGGTTTGTAAATAACTATTTTCAAATGTTTGAAATTAACCATAAAACAAGTTCTACCGGAAAGCTAAGATGTCAAGTAATACTTATTTGCAGAAAGTATAGTTATTATGACAACAGAAGTATTCGAAAATGGCGATAGAACACCCTACTTTCGACTTTAAAGATTTGGGGAGATAAAATTATACCATATTCAAGGGCGTATTTTTAATATTTATAATTATTTTTTAGGATTATTATACCTTGTTGGAAAGAGTATCTTGTCGAGATTCTATTGTTGTTATGAGTTTTGTATATATTGTTAGCAGATTTGCAATTTATTCATTAGAAATATATAATGTTTTTTGGCTTACCTACACAACTTAATAGGATTTTAACTGTTGGCGCCGTTTGCCGCCGATCTAGTTTTAATATAGAATTAAAGTTAAACTTATTATCTAAAAGATACATCAAAATTAGCTGCCTTTTGGGGCCTATAAACAAATGACATGTAAAAATGTTCAGCAACTCAGATATTAAAAAAAAACTGTAATTTTAATTAGCTTTTTTTGTATCTTGGCAGTTTTGCGTTTCTTATCAAACAAGAAAATAATTTACGTGATTTGTAAAACAAAATCTCTTTGTAATCGGTATAAACGATTTGGTCAACGGATTTAAGAATGAATAATTTTAAGTGCTCAATGCGCCTATTAATGCTTACCTACATTGAAAGTGGTAAGAATCCGTTAAGTGTTACTAAGTTTTGACGAAAAAACTACCAGTTTTCAGAGGAAAACATACAACTAATATTCAAAAAATTTCAAAAATCGGTACTTAATACCAAAGTTTAAAAATCGTTGGCAGAAGGCGAACAGAACTGTTAAAGTATTTTTGGAAAGAAATGAAGATTGCTTAAATGCATAATTTTTTGTTACTTTGCCAGCAATAGGCGAATCCTTAAACTCTTTACAAAAACGAGGAAGACCGTGCAGCTCTTATCAGACATCGTCTAAATCAACAAAAAAACGCAAAAATACTTCTTTATGTAAAGATAATGGATTAGATCATCTTCATGATGCGTATACCCTAGGACTGCGGTCAATTGGTGGAATAGATAAAGCAAAAATTATTAAACTACTGAGATCCTTTTCAATAGCCAAATAGATAGAGGTTCTAAAAACTCTGGAAGAGTCTGAAATTACTCAAGCATTTGATGAATTGGAGGCATTGAGTGTGTATATTGATTTAAATTTAACAAAAGCTCAATACATGTATTTAAGAAATCTTTTTTTGGAAAGAAAATTTCCTGTATTTCCACCTTACTATAAAATTCAGCAAGCAAAACAAAGTTGCTATCCACCCCCAGCATCAATAGAAATTACAAATACGTATGCTAAAGTAAAATCTTTACAAGATCTACTTGATCACACAACAGCCAGGATTATAATGATAGAGTCTGTGGAAATTAAAAATCTTCAAAGATTAACTCTGTACTGTAAATGGGGGTGTAATGGTTCGTCGGGACAAATTGAATATAAGCAACCATTTCCCGAGGAATCTAACATAATTATTATTAAACTTGTACATGAAGATACAGGCAAAACAGTTTGGCAAAATCCAGCTCCATCGTCTATACGATTTTGTCGACCGATCTCAATTGAATTATGTAAAGAGACACCTGCTGAGCCCAACGGAGTTGTTAAAAATGAGCAGCAAATCGAAGTTAAACATGAGCTATTTTTAACAATGATAAATGGAAAAACAGCTCAAGCTTTAACAAATACCCCTTCATGCTCAACTTGTACAATATGTAAAGCAACACAAATGAATGACTTGAAAAGAATAGCACAGCAAGACCTCTATTAATAATAACCTCTATAATAATTTATAAAAAACCAAAAACATATAGAATAAATAATTTATTTCATTGTAAATAATAATTATCAAACTATTTTGTACCAAAAACTTATGCAAATAATCACCAAAATAAAAAATCTAAACTTTAAACTTCGAAACCATTCGAAAGCTATTAACAAATGTCAGTTGTTAATACAATTAAAACTAATGAGAAAATACATAAAAATACCTCTTTTACTTATCTTAACAAAACTCAAAGAAAAAAAAATCAAAAATGTATTTTTAACCGTTCATAAGTTTTTTTATTATGACTCGATTTTTGTGATTGAAAATACAAATTAAAGCTTAAAGTCCCACCTAATCAGCAAAAATATTTACGAAAATACACATCCATTCAAAAGTTACAGATTTTTGATCAGAAAATAACCAAAATTTTCCACAGTGCGTCGCCTGCATAAGGACGAAGGTAATAATTCTGTTATCAGAGTCTACTGATACAATACCAAGATATGTCCTTACTACTCACGATACCTCCATGTCTGTGACAGTATTTTCCAAGCGAAAGTTTAGTTAGGACTACTACTACAGCAACAATGATATTGTGATTAACTATCACATCAATATACGGCATTGCGCAACATTTTCAGTCTGACGTGTTACATTGTTCGTAGATGACAATTATAATGACTGCTTTAGTATTTGTATTGACAATGATAATTTAACTCATGTGTAAATAGTTTCATATAAAATATTAGATATAGAAGATAAAATAAGTCTCCACTTCTTTTTACTGCATCACTTGTACAGGGTACTCTAACCGGAATATTCGGGTTTAGACCAAGAACTGAAATGAGTCTAAGCCTATCGAAGGAAACTGAAGCTTTTCAGACAGAAACAGTTGCTACATACCACTGTGTCAGAGAAATACTAAGGCTAGGAACAGTGTATAAAACCCTAGCCATTTTCACTGACAATCAAGCAGTGATAAAAACGCTTGAAGCTACCAATATTCCACTATCACTTTGCGCAATAATTCTATCCGAAAATTATTTTCTTTCACAAAAGTAAAATATGATCCAAAACTCATTAACAAGTTTTCTCAGTATTTGCGGTACGAGCAGACTATAACTGGTACAACGAACTCTTCTTATAATATAAAGATTTTTGTGCTGAATTATCTTAATACTAAAATTAAAGTTGTAGGGTATAGGCGTGTTAAAGTTGGCAAATGCGGATACAATATTTTAAAGATCTTTTCAATCTTTTAAAGATTTCATCATAAGAAGTAAACAAAATCATTAAATTTTAAAGTAAATAAGTATTGATGAATATGTTGTTACTACTCTGTATACATTTATTCTTTTGATGCATTGCTAGCATCAAGTCAACTTTAATTTGGCAACAAATCGCAGAAGTATATCAGACGCCACAACCTAAATATCGGAGGCCACAGAACTAATATTGGCAGCGGACGTGATGCACTTGCACTAATTTCAGCTGAGGATAAATTCTTGTTATATCGTTCCCTCTTTTCTTTTCCTAAATCAAAACACTCAGCCAGCTCATCAGACATCACTTTTGTTTATGTTATCTCAATGTTTACCGTTCGGATGCAACGGTATAGGTATTTTTAAAAATATTTTGACTATAGGCCTGCGTCTGACTCATAAAAAATCCACGTAAGAACGTCATTGTTTTACATCCGTTTCAATTAATACAGAGTGCACTTAAGTGCAAAGGAAAATAAATTCTGTTGTAATAAAGATTAAGATTAACTTATTGACAGCGCCGTGTTTAGAAAAGGAATCAATAAGATCTAATCATATGTATGTATTTATAGAATTGAAATAGGTCGAATAAGTTATATGGAGAATATAACGAGTGTTTTGATAATCTATGCATTTGATCACAAAATGAGTCGGAGAGTAAAATTGGCTGTGAAATTTGTGTAGACTTTTAAAATATAAAGGTGGTATTGTAAGTAGATGTCAATTTACCAGTACTGGGACCGCAGATTTTATTCCAAAAAAAATTTAATTTTTTTAAAAGGATCTACAATTCACCGACTCAAGGAGTAACTTATCAAATACTTGAAAAACTTTGTGAATGAGTATTTTAAGAATGGGTTATTTTATTTTTTGTAGGAATATCTACAAAAGAAATTAATAAATACGGTTTTTTCATCTAATTTAGGTAGCCCTGTTTCAGGGCTTCCCCTTAAATTATTGTAATTTATTTTATCATCATCAACATGTCTTTGTGAACGTAAACATGTATATAAAACGTAACGTTAAACGTAAAAGTGAATATAGGACGTAACATAAAACGTAAACATTGAATGTAATAGTTCTAGTAACATAATATCCAACGTCAAAGAAAAGAAGTGTGTTAATAACCTTTTTACTAAAAAATGCAAAGATAGACAATAAAATAGTTACATAATTATTTTAAATATAAATAAATTGGAATGGATTCTGATAAAAGTTATTTGAAGGAAATTAATTCGCTTAATAATGAGTCGATGAAGTACATAAAATCATATAATTCACTACCTAAGCTACCAATAAATAAAATTCTACTCATTACAAATATTTCAAAATTCGAAAATATTTTAACAAATTCATTTGATTATACATATAGTATTTGTAAAGAATAAGAAATATAAAATAAATAAGAACTATATAGATAAAATAAATGCCATGTTTGATTACATAATTAGTTATCAAATGATGAAAAAGTTTTTAGTCCAATAAAAGTTATTGTTGATAAAAATTATAAATTTACACAAATACAATAAACATCAATTGTTTTCTATTCTCCAATGATCCCATGTAAATGCATCAATATTATTTTGTTGGATACATATTTTATCATCTCTCCAACACAATGATTTTTTATTTAATTCCTCAGTGTATATATTATGATCATAGCTCCTATAGCGCATTGTTTATGATAATATTCCTGCTGATCAAAGAAACACTTTTTGATAATGCTGAACTTTAATTTCTTTATCAAGTACAGATTTTTTAATTCCTTTCAACTTTTTATGTACATTATTATCTCTAGATGCATATGATTTAGATCTTAATCCAATAAATTCAACTTTCCAGTCAGAAGGCGAAAACCTTCTGAGTCAGAAGGTTTTCGCCTCTAGCGTGGTTGACACGTCGAGTTACCGTGACCTTCTGACGCCCCTCACCTACCAGAAGGTTTTCGCCTCTAGCGTGGTTTACACGTCGAGTTACCGTGACCCTCTGGTACCCACCCAGTTTACCTCTTTGCTCCTGAAGAAGCCGCTTACATTAGTGGCGAAACGACGAGTTTATTTGTATATTTTGTGCATTTATTTTTATTTTGTACTGTATATATTTTAATACCATGACACGGTCAACACCCGGAAACCCTCATTATAGATAAAACATTAATTCTTAATAAAAAATTACATACATTACCAGAAACAATATATTCAACATTAATGGAACAAGTACTATCAAATAAGACAACATTAGCAATAAATATTAATTTATCATCTCCTTATGCTTGTAATCTTTATTATGTATTTTATAATGAGAAAACTGGATCATTTAACCCAGATCCTGATGTATATATAACCAATCATGAAATAACTGCCAATGGAAAAACATATCCATTCTCTAATAACAAGGGTTTCTTAACAAATAAAAATCATATTATTCAGCAACATTATGATGATTTTCTAAAGAATACTAATGGTTCATATCTAACAAAAAATAAATGGGTAAATAATTTTAGAATATATTCAGCTGCAATTTATGGGTTAATTCAGACACAGGGATTAATATTAAAAATCACTTTAAACAAAGGATTCATTTCTAATGATATTAAGATTCTTGTTATTACTCAAGTAAAAGATGTTTAATTAATAGAATATAGTTGAATATTTTAGTATTGATTTACAATCTGCGCCATATATTTGTGATACATCAAAACCAAATGAACTAATAGTTTCTATAAAATTACAAAATTCAAATATTTTGAAAAGAATATTAGATGATGACATTATTACAGTAGATGAAAATAAAAAATTGATCGAAGAATTAAAATCATATAAATATAATAAATTTAAACCAATAATAAAGGAATTAAAAAATTATAAAACGGTATTAGAAAATTATTATAAAACAAATATTAAATTATCAATAGCAAAAGTAGAAAAGAAACAACAGATTAGAGAAGAATTCGAAGGATATGTAAAAGAATTAAAATATTACAGAGTGAGATTAAATAATTATTTAAAATAATCATAATAATAAAAAAGAAAAACTAAAATGATAATTATGACAAGTATTATAAGAAGAATAAATATTATATATTTTAATTTACTTACTTCTCTAATAAGTGATAAAAATTTGTTTTGAAATTTGAGATACTCTTCATTAAACAATTTTATTGTTTTAATTATTTGACTACTTATATTTTGCATTTATAATATATATCATTTTTCTAGCGTTTCTTTCAAATATTTTTATAGATCGTTCCCTAGGCTCATTTATATTTGATGGCACTACAACTGTTTTATTTCTTAATTCAGTTAATTTTTTAGGATCATAGTTATTATAGTTGTCCAACTTATATTCTAATTCATTTATTTTATTATTGGCATATTCTAATTCACAATCTGTAAGAAGTAAATTCTCAAATAAATAGTTAGCAGTTTTTCTAGCTATGTACTTATCAATAACTTCTTGTTTAAATCTACATATTTTTGCTGCTTCTTCTATTTTATTAATTTCATTTATAATACGTTTTACATTTTCATTCCATTTATTTTGCTCATCCTTAGGTATATAAGATGTCCATTTATATTATAAATTTTTCATAGCATTATTAACTAAATCTTTTGCTTCTTCGTCTAAATTGTTATATTTTTTAGTAGTATTAATATTTACCAATCCTTCTTTCTTTGACTTCTTTTGCGTTTTTTTGCGAATAACTGCTGAGAAATGTGATTCATCACCAGTTGAATGTATATTGGAAATAGAACTTGTAGATGGTAAGTCTACGAGATCAATAGATCGATCAGGATTTAGTTGTGTTGATTTTATTTTTGGATCTTAATTAATATTAGTGCAGAATCTAAAGTTTTTGTGATATTTTTTTTCTTTTACAAATTTTCAATGTACAATTTTGGAAATATTTTCTTTAGACAGCCTATTTAAATATTCAGTTGCTAAATTTATTTTATAATAATTTTTTGCATCATTTAGCAGTCCATTGATCTTTTGTGTTTATTATATTTTTCAATTACTTTGCTATTGATTTATTTTTTAATATATTTGAATTATTTGATTTTGGTAAATGTGTATAATACTTAACACTAACATTACTCATATTTATTATAAATATATTTTTATACATTTAATTCAAAGCTTTGCTTCTCAGTCACAGACATTTAATTATTAATAAATACTAATTAATACTAATTATGACTAATAGTGGTCGACCAAAGAAAAAGTTATTTAATAATAACGATAATACAAATTTTGGATTGAGATCATTAATTGAAAGAAAAATGGGTGGTGAATTATTATCACAAACAAAAAGAATAATAATTATAGGTCCATCTGAATCTGGTAAATAAACAATTGCTCAAGAAATTATATTTGGCATGGAAAGAAAATCTATTTCCGAAATAAATTATTTTTTACCTAATGGAAATGAATCGGAAAAAGATATTCAAGTAATTAAAGAATTATGTAAAGAAGCTTTTATTTATTTTAATATATATAGATACGAAAAAGATAGTATTCCAAATGAATTAAGAACACAACGTCTTAATATATTTGATGATGCACATAAGAAAAATGGTATAACAGATTTAGCAGAAAAATTATTCACAGAAGGAAGACATAGACAACAACATGTATATTGTATTCAACAAACTGGTACATTTATACCAGCTGGAATGAAATCAAGTTATAGTGAAATAATTATTCATAAAAGCAATATAAGTGACTTGGAAAATTATATTAATATCGATCAATCACAAATATGTAATGAGTATACATATATTGTATAAAACTGGATTTTATACAATTAATAAAAATGGTATTTGTTATCTAACGAAATTATGTGATTACAAATCCTTCAGAGAATATAAAAATAGATTAAAAGCAGTTGGTAGAAATGCTGAAGATGAATATAAAAATAATATTAGGAATACTGATGTTATTTATAAAACATATAAAAATGCAGGAGCAGATGGTGCTAAAAAACAGATGTTTTAACTGATAATCAAAGTTTTGCTTCTCAGTCAATTCAACAATTATTCAAAGTATTATAAATGAGTAATATTATTTTGAAATATTTAATTGATAAATGTAAAAATGATAATAAGATAGCATTATCAAATATTGACTTGGAAAATATTTTTAAATTAATTACAAACAATGAAATAAACATAAGTTCAGATAAATTGTTAACATACGGTGGAATAGATAATCTAAATAAGTATAATATTTTTAATTTAGATTGGAATGCTGGAACACATTGGGTTGCTATGTATGTAGATAATACTTACATATAAATTAGTGAATTTCTTTGATTCATTTGGTAATTCATTACCAGAAAAAATTATAATTCAAAAAAGTTAGGAGTATATAGTAACTCATAATAATTATAAATTTCAAAATTCTAATGATGTAAATTGTGGTTGGTGGTGTTTATTATTTTTATATGTTTGTTACTTAATGTCAGACGACAAGTCTGTGAGATCAATAGATTGATCAGAGCAAAAATATTTATGGTTTTGTTTCGAATAATCGAGGATCTTGTACATTTAATAATTTTTTAATTTCTTCTGTTGGATTAATATTTTCAACTTGTTTGCTTTTATCAAAACATAACAATGGTATATCGTCATCACAATCTGAATCTTCTTTATTGTTCATACTCATGAGTGCTCTAATATTTTTTTCTATTGTGTCTTTATCTTTTTGAGACAAATTTTCTGTAAAGGAATTGGTGGTTGACCAGGAATTTCTAATGTTAATGACTTACCACTTACCTTGTCAACAAATTTATTCAAAACGTTTGCTAAGATTGGTCCGGCAGCTGCAGCTAATAAGAAGGAATTAAAAAATTTATAAAACCACCATTTATTTCACCTTCTTCAACTATCTTCGATTTATCTTGTAAAATTATTGATGATCCTTTTTTAATTGTAATAAATAGTCATTTATATAATTAAAATAAAAAGTAATATTTAAAGAATTATTATTCTATTAAATTCAACCGTCATTATAATCATTACTTTCAAACAAAATAAACTCTTTATTACAAATAAAATTTAAATTTATCTATAAAACCATATTTTTATTTTAAAAAATTAAACGTGCCATCTATTGTTCAGTAGATGAATATTTATCATTTCGCACTCACGTATTAAAGGGCTCCTTTCTTTGTGGTACATATTATTGGTGAGTACCACACAACCGTGCATGTGCATAGTCATAGATAAAAACAACCTTATCAGGATACAATGAAATCTCCCTAATATTGAAACGAAACAGCTACAAACCCGCCATCTACAGAAGTATATTTCGTCCGGAAGAACTTTTCGCGCCATAATTCAAAATATATTTATTTAGTGTAATACAATAAAATATTGCAATACATAATGCCCGGTTTCTGAAACGTGAAGCAGCAGTTATCTGCTCAATATCTGGCGATTTAACAAAGACAGTTCTTGTTAAATTGCCAGATACCAAAACAGATAACTGCTGTTTGACGTTTCAGAAACCGGGCAATATTCGTAAATATGTATTAGTTTCTATGTAAACAAAGCTTTGTTTACATAGAACCACCAATATTGTATGTGTAAAGTACCCAAAAAGAAAGCGTTTGTCTAAAAAATGAAAATTCACATCTAGCAATAACGGTTTATAAAACTGAGAAACTACAAAAAGTATAAAAATCAATTCCAACCTACAACGTCAACACTCAAGAACAAATGGACATGAAGGGGCAAATTCATAAACGCATCTTAAGTAACACTCACACTCATCTAACACTCAAGGCGTCCTTTTCTTACTATTCGGAATTCATAGACAGTTAGGTACTCATAGATGCCTCATATTGAAGTAATGAATGAGTGGCAAGTGAGCAACTTTTAAGGGACCGTTAGAGCACCCTAATTCAGTACTCGTAAAAATTTTTGAAATAGTATCGGCATAAATTTTATTAATAATAATGTAAAATAATCATTAATTAACTTTTAAATTTTATAATGGAAGATTTTTGGGAATTTGTTGAATATATTGAAGATGATTTCGCCTATTTGCCCGTACCGAGGTATAATAAATGTTAATAGGTACTCTACAGTTCCTTACTGGAACATAATAAGAGATATGCAAAATCCATTAGAGAAATATAACTCAATTGACACCATGCCTTTTTCTTCTATGTAACGCTAATGCTATCAGTTTTTTTTGATTGAATAATATTTTTATATTTAGTAACCAGCTCCTTTAGAAATATTTTTTCATCTCCCATAAAGAAAATTCGTTTGATATCCATTATAGATAATGTATAACCAATGTATGACACTATACTGACGTAGAAAAATGCGAAAGAACATTTACAGCGTCTTGTAAGTGCTATTTTATAATTTTTAGAAACCATAAAATATTTCGGTTAAACATCTGTTGCATAGACATTTTTAAAAGTTCGCACATTTGACTCGGTAACGTCATAAAAACGATGACGTATGAATAGACGCTTCTTCATGTATCCCTTACGTTAGCAACTCATTTGACAATCTTCATGAATTCGAAAAGTGAGTGTTGATTGAGGATTACTTGAGTGAGTGTAATATGAGTGTCAAATGAGTTAAGGTTGAGTGGTGCATGAGGGAGGACTATGAATTTGGGCCGAAATGAACGTGCCACGCCCAGTCTGTAGTGCCACGTGCTATGTAAACGCCACGCATAAGTATTCAAATCAAACGAATTAAGAATTTTACGTGCGCTCTCTTGCGAGAAACATATCTTTTGGTAGAACTTGTCCGCCATGACAGTTTCATTTCGGGCTATTTCAGATTTCACCCCGGTGTGCATAGTAGTCGATGTCGAATAGTAGCTTCTGTCTGGTTTGTAGTCAAGTTATTCTGTTTGCAGTATTTCTTATTTCTGAGTTTGTTTCTACGTATCTTGGAATTGTGTTTGTTTCACAAAAAGGTAAGGTATGCCGTTCTTTTTTGTTGATTTTTTTAGTACATGTATCCTTTTATATTGTCGTTCAAATAGAATCATGGTTAGATTGAAAAATCCAGTCGGGAAGATGTACGTGTTTAAAGAAGTATATATAGAATTCCCAAATGCAACTCGTCTTCAACTTTGTTGGGTGGCGACCCTAAACACGATTATTGCAATTAACGCTGAAAGTCCAATTTATGATCACTATCTTTATAAGAATGATTGTATAATCGAAGATTGTGGGAGCGACGGGGTTAAACTTATACGTAAGAATGATATTTACAAATTACGATTTGGAACTGAAATAGTAAAAGCTAATTTTCTATCATATGCAAGGTAAGAAGCATTTCTCTACTACTATTTAATTTATAACAGTTAAGTCATAAGCTAACAAATCCTCAGGAAAAACAAATTTTATTGAATAAAATAAATATGAATTTAAAGCTGTATTATTTTAAGAGCATTATATTGCATTTATACATGTTCTAATATGAAAAGTCATAGTTGATGGAAGAGAAGTTCGAAGAAGGTAGAGTGGAATACGTTAAAACAAGTACTGAAACCTTCCTGAGCAATGGAAAACGGGCAAAGGACTACAGAATACTGTACATGCTGCCTTACGAAATCGACAGGGCAGGTAAACGGCATAAAGCTTGTAGTTATGGGCAACATAGACACAGATTACCTGAGAAAGTGCTCTGAATTTGTATTTAGGAAAACCAATAAGTGCATTGGCATACTCATTCCTAAGAATACGAATATTAAACGAAAAAAGCCGTATGGAGCTGGATATCCACTGGAAAAGGTAATCATTAAATCTGACGGTAAGCAGTAGGCTGACATACTCAGAACGGTGAAAAACAGTATAAATATAGATCAGGCGGGCATCAAAGTTAAAACAATTAAGAAAAGTATGAAAGGTGACGTGATGCTGGAAATACACGGGGGAAAGGAGAAAGCGGAAGTCCTGAAACACGAAATCATGAATAAAAATTGTGGTACAAAGGTGGAGATTAAAAGCAGAAACAGCACGGTGTACGTGTCTGGCATTGATGGGGTGTAAGCAAGGACGAGATAGTTACGGCCATTAAAAACAATGTAGGGGACATAGGACAAAGCCGGGACATCGACGTACTGTCTGTACGGTCCACACAACATGGTGGGCAAAATGCTACGGTAGTGCTGGACAAAATGTGGGTGGATGAACTGTGTAAGAGGGGCACGATAAAAATAGGTTGGACACCTTGTACAATAAGGCAGCGGGTAAATATCACCCGATGCTACAGATGCCTAGACTTTGGGCATAAGAGGTGGGAGTGCCAAGGAGTGGACAATACGAACACATGTTTGAAGTGCGGAAAAAGTCACCACCAGGCAAAAGAGTGTACAGAGGAAAGCTTCTGCGTCATATGTAAAAAACCTGGACATCGCGCGGATCAAACTAGATGCCCACATTATAGGAAATTAATAAGCGAAAAGACTAAAGAATTGACGAGAATGAAAGAAGGTACCAGCATGGGACTAGAAAGAAAACCAACAAGGTCCTCATCGCGCCGCGACAGTACTACCTCTGATCAAGATGGGGCCCCTAAGGGTCCTGCGGAAAGGAAAGTCCAGCAACAACATGAAGATATTGCAGGCAAATCTGCGTAGAGGGCGAGTTGCCCACGACATCGCGTACGCCTCGGCTAAAGAAATCGGTGCAGACGTATTAATCGTCGGTGAACCAAACAAAAACACAGTTAGAGGCAGTGATTGGATAAAGGATCGAAAGGGCGATGTAGCTATCCTGTTCCTCAACAAACGGATTGTAGTGCTCAAAGTTAAACCCGAGGAAGGATATATATATCTACGCTTCAAAGAGTATGCAATGTATTGCTGCTACATATCTCCGAACATAACATTCGACGAATTCCAAGGTAGGGTTTATACGCTAATGAACAGTATACACGACCAAAACGAAGAAGCATTAGTCCTGGGGGGTCCTGGGGGACATAAATGCCAAATCAAATATGTGGGGATCGCCGATAAACGACAGAAGGGGCGTACATTAGGTAGAGTGGATGGCTACATTAAATCTAGTGAGCCATAATGCAGGGAATATCCTATACATTTCGTAGAGGGGACAGCACCAGTTACATTGATGTTACCTGCTCCACACAGAACATTGCGCGCAAAGTGAAAAATTGGAAGGTTCTTGAATAGGAAAATTTGTCTTCCACGCTTATATATTTTTTTGAGGTATTCGAAGGCACTACTACCAAGAAACACCTGCGTGCTGAAGCTATCGCCTGTGACTGGGATGCCTTCACTGCGGAACTGGAGTTGACGACCCTGGGATTGGCGGAATCAGGAAAACTTCTTCACGAGCAGTACTCCAAGATCATAAAAGAGGCATACAGGAACAGCACTCGGAGGGTATCAAATGCTAAACCCGCCCCATACTGATGGAACGAAGCTATTGACGATAAACGCCGCCAATGTACCTCGGCTAGAAGATATCTGACCCGCGTGGCTAAAAAATCAACCCCAGCCATAGTCAAGATGGAGGCGGAAAATAGGTACAGAATGGTAAAACGGGAACTGTGTAAGCTTATCAGACAAGAGAAAACAAACCAATGGGTAAAACTCTGCAATACACTTGAAGAGGATATTTGGGGTGATGGTTACCGAATAGCGACTTGAGAGTTGTGCAGCCTTGTTTCTTATAATATGCCGGCCCAAAGAAAACTCACAATACTGCGAGAGCTCTTCAGTACACACACAGAACAGAACGCAGGTTACCAGACAAACACGAAAGGAATCCTGAAAGCTGAGAACATCACGGTAAAAGAACTAGATCAAGCAGTAGAAAATATTAAGATTGGCAAAGCACCAGGGATAGACGGAATACCTCCCAAAGCGGTTAAGCTTGCTATTCTAACCAACCGCGACTGGGCCCTGAAAATGCTAAACCGCTTATTTGATGCGCAGGTTTTCCCAAAAGACTGGAAAGTCGTCCTAATCCCCAAGAAAAGAGCTGACATGGAGTCTCCCTCCGCATATAGGCCACTGTGCTTGCTGAACTCACTCAGTAAGCTATACGAAGCCGTCATCAAAACACGACTGTGTGAGGAACTGGAGAAGAAGGGTGGATTATCAGACAACCAATTTGGCTTTAGGAAAGGGAAGTCTACGGTACACGCAATTGACAGGGTGAAGAATACCGTCCACAACTGTGTAGATATATGGTGCGCGTTAATAACTATAGATGTACGAAATGCATTTAACTCCGCGAACTGGGATATTATTGTTGAAAAGCTCGAGAGGCGCGACATACCTAAGTACCTGGTGCTCCTAGTCAGGGATTATCTAAGTGACAGATACCTTCAAATAGATAGTGGCGAGCGGATTGCAATTCAAGCAGGCGTGTCTCAGGGCTCCCTACTGGGCCCCGTGTTATAGAATCTCCTCTTCGACCACATCTTCGAAGTGGAACTGCCTGCAGGTACAACTACCATAGGATGTGCTGACGACCTGGCGTTGATAATTACAGCAAGCAACGAACTCGACCTGATGGCAAGGGGCAACGAATCTCTCCAGAGACTGTGCAGCTGGCTAATGGAGAATAAATTGGAGCTTGCGCCAGCAAAGTCTGAAGCAATCATCTTCAAAGTTAAAACAAGAAGAGAACACGTGTGCTTTGAAATAGGAAATACTACAATCCGGCCTAAGAAAAATACAAAATACTTGGGGATCATCCTTGACCAGCGACTGTACTTCGGAGAGCACATTAAGTACGCGACAAAGAAGGCCGAAGATAAGGTCGCTAAATTGGCCCGAATAATGCCTAATATCGATGGCCTTGGCAGCATGAAGCGCAAAATGCTAGCGGAAGTGGTACAC
Organism: Popillia japonica; assembly: GCA_004785975.1. NCBI lineage: Eukaryota > Metazoa > Arthropoda > Insecta > Coleoptera > Scarabaeidae > Popillia > Popillia japonica. The sequence continues at coordinate 20,250 of SMLS01073365.1, read as the reverse complement.
TCCATCATTCTCTACGGGGCACCAATAAAAAAAAAGTCTACTGCAACATAGCAGAAATGGTGCAAAGGAAGATGTTACTCAGAGTTGCGTCGGCCTTTAGAACTACATCTACGGCGGCACTGCAGGTTATCACCGGTGTTTTCCCGATTGACCTCCTGGCCTTAGAAAGGAAACATAAGTATGAAAGCGGTGGAATAGAACGCAGAGACCTTGCCAGAAGTATTACGATGGGTAAGTGGCAAAACAGGTGGAACGAAAACACTACCAAGGCACAATGGACTAAGCAACTCATTCCGAACTTAGAACCATGGCTCAAATATAAATTCCGACGAGTGGACTATTACCTTACGCAGGTGCTGAGCAGCCATGAAGTTTACAGAGCGTACGCTCTCAGATTTGGTAAAGATGGTACAGACTCGGGCATGTATTGCGGTGAACAGGACAACGTTATGCATACCATCTTCGTATGTCACCGCTGGAGCCAGGAAAGAGACAGAACGTATCGTGCAATTGGTACGCAAATTTCCCCGGACAACATGATATCCGTGATGATATCCTCAGAAGATCACTGGAAGGCCATCCACCACTTGATAAAGGACATTATAGTAGCGAAGGAAAAAGAAGAAAGGGAGAGACAGACACAGGTACAGCAGAGACAGGCAACATAACTACATGCAAACCCCACTGAACTCCTAATCCCCAGCTTGCATGCGGGACGGCAGACGTAGGCGGGGGACACGAGAGACGTGATGAGACCAAAAGACAGCTCTAGCACCCCGAAGATATGTCCAAGAGGACGGTTCCGGTGTGATTATCAAGGGCGGTTCAGAGAGGCCACTTTCCGGCTCACGAGCCGGTTACGCCCGGAAAAAAAAATATGAAAAGTAATTGTTTCATAAATATTTTTTGTCATCAAGTGTTATAAAATATATAAGTGTTATACCTAGATTTTTTTTCATGAATTAATCCAAATTATTTTATACACAACTAATAGTAATTGTTCTAGTAAAACTAATACCTTGATTATAACCCGCACAATATTATGCAAATTTTTTTGTAGCAAGACCATGAGTGAACTGGAAATTGTAGTGCCACCTGCGCCACACAATTCGCCAACGTCATTGTTGGTATGAACACCATCGTCGTCAGAGACACCATCACCAGCATCTTCGTCGAAGACGCCATCACCGCCTTCAAAAACCCTATCATCGGCAATCTCATCACTCTCATCAGAATAGGTTATCTAAATATGAAAAAGAAATAAAGTTTATTAGAAAAAATTCTATTTCTTTATGATTTTATATCTTATTATACTGTGTGTACAAAATGAATTACATCTAGTAGGCTATGAATTTCCCTTATAAATTATGATATTCCACCTTCATGAAATGGGGGTATAGATTATTATATTGCTAGTCGCAAAATGACAAATGTCGAAACAAAAATAAATTTTTATCAAGAATAACTTTTATTGGAAAAAACTTTTCTTTTTTCATCATTTGATAACTAATTATGTAATCAAACATGGCATTGATTTATTACACTACATATATTCTACTGCACAATTGTATTGGCAAAAATAACTAGCTGCAGCGATACATTAGATTTCCTATCGAGGGGATGATCGCAGGCAAGAAATTCAAGTCTATATATGCAGACTGCAAGGAAGATAGACACACCATTGTTGTCTCATACTAGCTTACGCATTTCAGTTGAGTTCAAGCGTTCTAGCGCTCACTCCTTGACACATTTTTCAATGAAGCGCGTTTTGAATGGTAACCGTCGTTTTAAAAATGAAATATTTATTTATGGTAAAACAATTTTACGGTGGAAATTCTGCGGAAATAACTAGAGGTAGTTATTGGTTAGATACATCGCCCGCTTGATAGTAAATCTAATGTACCGCTGAACTAACAATAAGATCAAGTAAGCTACTTCTGCCAATACAATCGTACAGTAGAATATAGTGTACACAGGTTAGGTATCAACCACTCAGAAGCGTTCATACGGTCTATAAGTGTCAGTTCCAAACAAAGATCTATTCGAACTGAAATGCCGCGACCGGTATCCTATTCTCTCGAGCTATTTGTATATCATAACGCATTCTTTTAACACCGGCATACCTTCGTAAAAAAGCGAAAGTACTGGTGACGCATGGAATGGATATCTTGCTGAGCGTCTATTGGGTTTATTGTAACGTGATTACTTTTCAAATGTGCAAAGATAACGATGTGACTTTTATCTATTCTCTCTCTCTCTGATCTGAAAGCTTTCTTTATGTAAACATATGTACTAGAACACGAGAGTATTAAACGTAGTGAGAAGGCGAGCGTCCTTGCTAAGAAACGGGCGTCCAAGCCATTTGTCGGACCTATACCATCGTGTGGAACCACGAACAGAAAGGTAATCGATACCATTGCGAAATGGTAGACAAACAAAGCTCTAGAATAGTGGAAAAGCTTTCCAGAAGAGAAACGGTCTAACAAATTCATGAGACAATATATGCACAAATTTAGAGGAGACCCTGAACAAAGGCAAGACAACTGGCAAGTTAATTGTAGTAGTGTGTGTTACAACAAATTTTGTTAATAGTCATTCTCACTTGCAACAGCATGAGATTGAAATTCATTTTTATTTGCTACTTCATCGAAACAATCTTAAAACATGTCTTGAGCTTCGCTAATGATAGTTGAAGTTGATACAGTGTCTTGTCACCTCTGATTCTTTTAGCGGGCGTTGGAGATGACCTTCCATTGTTGGAAGATTTATTGCAGGCAATTTTTATACATATATTCCACTACGATTTTCTGTTGGGTTCTTTCAGTTTCAAGAGCCTCTCAATAGCTTATTTTGAATCTTGGCTCTAGGAAGATTGTGTGATAAGTCAGGTATTCTTTGTGCTGTTTCATCCTTGCCTCAATTCTTCTTTAATGCGGCAACATGAGGTATTACCTCAGATATGCAGGAGAGGCTATAACTTTTGTTACTTTCTCAAAAGATTTCAAAAGCTTTACGCATTGCCCCACCCACTGCTCCATCTTGACGGAATTGATGATACGGTAAATTAACTGCTTTTGAATTGATAACAGTTTTTCGTGAGCCAAGCTGGAGTGATTAAAGTGAGTTACAAAGACATCTACTTGTGACGATCATATCTACTACTCAGTTTGTTCTTGCAATAACTGTGTTACAACTTGCAGCGGATGGACGCAACATCTTGCAGAATCGTATTCAGCCATTGGAACACGTTTTACCATGTTAGCGCCGCTGCCACGAATGAGTAATTTTTTCCCACAATCTGCATAAAATTATTTAAAAAGATTATTTTATAGTAAACTTTGACGTTTGCGTATGTATTCTGTATCTGTCAAATTCAAATCAGTACGGGGTACGAGCATGTGGCTTGGATGAAACAGGGCCCAACTGCAAAAACACAGTTTCGAGAAAATTGAGTTTAGACCGTTTAACTTTTCTTAACTGTCACAATAATATTTTTTATCCGATAACGTTCATATTCAAAGGATACTTATTTATTTTAGACAATATAGTTTAATTTTTCGCCTGAAAAATTTATATTGATCAAAGAATTAAAAATGTTAGACAAGCCCTCGGAAAAAGTCCTACGTAAACAATGGGCATGAAAACATACAATGACAATCAGTAGTTGGGCCTTAAATTAAGTTATTTAGGCTGTTACAATTATTATTGATTATTATTTTGACGATTGTCGCTCTTCAGGTTGAGATAAAATAAACGACTGTTTGAATGAATAAAAGGAAGTCAACTTTGTATATCGTTTAACTTTTTCTTTAGAAGTGTTAACGGATAATTTTGATGAAGTTTTTTCATGGTAATAGGCACTGCTGGCTTTTTCTTTTTTGTTATATCCCATAGTTTAAATTCTTAAATTCAGAAAAACAGGATTGAGTCTTGTATACTTAAGGAAATGGGCTTTGAGAAGTGACATAGTTTTAGCATTGAAATTCTTTCTCCAGTTAGTGGTAGTGGTGGTTAGTGTTTTTTGAAGATCATGTAAATTAATGAAATCGTCTTGAGTCATGTCGACAACATTTATGCCACCTTGTCTATTTATTGATTTGACAAGCGTTGACCAATTCCGTGGCATCTCTATATCCATCATTGTGCGTTTTTTTCTGTATCTATAGCTGCATGGATAGAATCCGCTTCAAGATGTGTATGGCCTGAAACTATAACGTTGTGGTTTATTTCTTGTGTATAGCTGATAAAATGATCTGGTAGAAACTCAAAAATTAGGGAAAATAGGGTAAACATGTATGTATTTCTATTTTGGCCCGAGCAACCATCACTATAAAAGTTAATAGTTGTGGTGCTATAGTTTATTGCACTATTGCTGTTCTCGATACTCACTATGTATCAAGTGGGTTAAGTTAAATTGAAAACCCAAAGTTGTCTTTTGTAAAAAGTGTAGTTTTGGCAAACATCTTTGCAAATCAAACATAGCAGTAACAATTTTGCTTTAACTTTTCGACTTAGTTCCTTATCTTTCTTTTCTTTCTAGGCTTTACAGCTTTATCGGCTTTACACGGCTTACGTCTACTAATTTTTCCTTATATAATGCAGTTTCTCATTTTCATCAGAAGCAGCCTTTATAAAAATTTCTAATTTGGCAGATAATGATGATGATGAATGACCAGAAACAGGTTTTCCGTTTTCTTCACAAAATCGAACATACATATAATCTGTACATTTGTTAAATGATATCGAAGGCTTTATAATGAGGGTTTCCGGGTGTTGACCGTGTCATGATTAGTACATTTGTTGTATTAACAAATCTGGCGACAAATAATACTTTTCGGTATGTGATCTAGAGTAGTGACTTTTATAGGCTAGGAATGTTCGCTAACTCCTAACTAATGTTCTGTCTTGTTCACCAATTGTCTGCCCAAGCTTGCCCCTTAAATTCGACGAACAAATTTAGCTGCCACTTCGTTTACATTTTTCGGAAATGAATCTGGGCCGTTTTTTAACCTAATGCCAGATGGATTTTGACGTTATCAAATTCTACTTGTGCCGACGACCGAAAGAATTACGTGGTCCTAAGTAATATATGTACCTAATTATGCGCATGTATGAAAAAAGGACCTATGTGGTATATATGCCTTTTATTTAGGTCTCATGTTACCTATCTGTTAGTTTGGGCTTGCCGATAAAATGTAGGAAAGCCCTATCTGCAGGTAGGTCAAGAAATATGGGTTATATATTAAGGAGCGGCCGTTTTTTGAGCGAATGGAGCTTTAAAAGTTGTACATTGGCCACTATAAATAGGCTTATATTCAACATTAGCACTATTCAAATTTGGTTGGAGGAGATAGGCCCTTTTTATGTTTCTAACATCAACAAAAATGGTTTATTTTTTAAGATACGAAAATAGGGCCTATTCCATTGCAAAGAGCATGGTCACATATGCGACACAGAATTAATAACTCGATTTCGAAATAATTGCACTTAGGCACTTTTCCGACCAAGCCACATAATTATGTCCACTATATATAATGTTATATACAGGGCTTTCATTTCAGAACTAGCCATCCGGAATCACTTTGAAAATACTTTGAATTGAATTTAACAGAAAAAAGGTCAATTTAGATTTACAGGGGCACAAATTTTGCGTGTATCTGCAACCCCGTAGTACCACTCCCTAAGCGGGGGTGAAAATCATATCGAAAAGTTCAAATAGGAAGGGGTATTGAGTGATACATCTTTGAAAAGGTCTTGTTATTAGCAACCTTTTAGCACTTTTTTTAAATCGAATGATTTTTTTCAAGTTATGCTCTTTTAAAGTTTAAAAATTAAAAGTCAACATTTTAGTGAAAATTATTTTATTAGCGTCAGAATGAAGTTCTATTTAATTCAACAGCTGTTCAAAATGCTCCCCGTTATTGGAATGGTAAAGCCGGTGCTGGAACTGCTCCCACACGTTTTGAAACGTCTGTTGGGTAATGCGCTCGCACCCCTCCACTATTCTAGGCCTAACATCATGCCAATTCTAGGATTAGGTTTTATACACTACTGTCTTTCGATGGCCCCATAAAAAAGTCAAGGGGCGTTAAGTCTGGTGATCTCGCTGGCCATTTTATAGCGCCCTTTCTTCCGATCCATTTATCAGGAAACCTCTCGTGGAGCCAATTTCGTACCGGCAGAGCTTAATGTGGAGGAGCTCCGTCCTATATAATAGGTATAGGGAAAGTCATAGCGAATCGATGATCATCTAATAATATACAGGGTGTTCCATTTGAAAAAAGAACTTTTTCAACTTTGAAGATTTTGTAATTGGTCATGCAGTTTTGGACACCTTGTATGCGACAAATCAATTGTCAATGTGGATTTCGAAAGTCATTCTTGTGCTTCCAGTGTTTATTACCAGTCGAAAATGGGCAAAAGATACTGTGTTGCAAATAACGCTACATCTTTAAAAATTTCCAAAAAAAATCTAGATATCTAAGTAGCAGTTAAAAGTAGGTATAGGAAAACCTGATAGAACTCATAAAATTTTCTCAGGAATTTAAAAATGAAATAATACACAGGGTGTTCCATTTAAAATAAGAAGGTTTATGGCGACTTCCGGTATAACCGGAAATGGTAAGACCCTGAAAATATTTTAAAATCAAAGAGAATCTTGAATAGCCAAAAATTCAGAGTTCTAGATTTTTTTCTAACCTCGGAAACTTCTAACGAACGACTACCGTGGAAAACCCTTGAAACATATTGTTCCAATTAATAGTGAGCATTGTATCACAACCGCAATATATAAAAGAACTAGTATTGTCGTGATAAACTGGATATTTGTTCAAGTTTTTTAATATTTAAATGTGGTAGGATATAGAAAAATAATTTTTGAACGATTTGTAACTTTAAATATCCTTTCGTACTAAATGAAAAGTAAAATTTTGGCCAATGCAATTGGGATTCTGCCAAAAAATATGAAATTCGACGATAATGGCAGACGAGATCAATGGATTCTCGAATTTTAGGAAATATTCCAAATTTCATTTAGATGGTATGTATTTCATATCACGTCATCAGGAAGTTAGAACTTCCTAAACAATATTAAAATAGTATTACAAAAACTAGGGCGGCCATTAAAATACTTCCGCATTGCTATTATAATACATCTGCCAACTTGTATGGACCCTACATAACAAGACCTTGCTTTACACTTCTTTGTAAACATGGTTTATATGTTGCCCCGTATAAAAATAGATCTAACAAATCAGGTTATGAATCTTACGTATTCCAAAAAAAATCGGTTTATAATAGTGTAAAATAAACGTAACGAGTGTTGATCTTTACCCTATTGTATCATTACCGAAAATTCTAATTGAACACGAACGTCCTGAAACGTATTAAAGGCCGCGTTCAGGAGACACACATGCGGGAACATCTGAAAAAGCCAAAGCGCAATAGATTAGTTGGCAGTGCTATTTCTGCAACAAGAATACACCGAGATATATCTTAGCTAGGTGGAGGAAGGCGGGGATTCCTGCCGTTCCCATAACGCTTTTGCCGGTAGGATCATATTAGTGCGAAGCTGCTGGAAACCTGTTGAACAATAGAATAACGGTTTCTTCGGGTGTCATAACGAGGAAATCGAAAGGTTGACGTTGTTTAGTTTATTTCAAACGTTAATATAGAACCAATTACGTCGATATTGGTCGGAAAATATACTGAATAACCTCAATTTTTCTGTTTTCTTGTTAAGAAACAGTTCGTCGGGCGATTCGTTTAGTGCAATCGAAAACTAGTGTCCCCCAAAATGGGGGGTCGAACCCAGGAAGTGTTGTTGACTTTGAAACGTAACTCGCCAACCGAACCGTGGGGGTTCAGTTTAGTAGGAGGCGCCGATCTGAAAACTCCACTAATTGTAACTAGAGTAAGTTTATTTTCTTTCCACGTAAATACACGTTACTTGTCATACGGTTTTGTATATTATTAAGACTACATAAATATTTATAATCTTCTTCGTTGTGAAGGTTATGACTCAGTTGAAGAACCAGTTGCTAAGTTACACGGAGAATTTTAGTAAAATCCTGAGAATTTATTTCAGTTTCTGTAATAAATTTGTTATTATATCGAGTTTGATTTATAGAATCGTAACAAAAACGTGATGATCTTGCTGCAGCGTTTATTAAAGATAGATAAACTTGCCAAAATCTTAATCTGGAATATGAATGCAGACGAAATATAATAAGGCCCCTGTAACTGGTTCGCAAGAATAGTTACGTGTGTATTTAGATTTAGTAGAATATATTTTAGGATAGAATGGGCAATATTTTGAAATTACGACATTAACATGTTGGTATTACAGGACGCAACATAAATTTATTTTATAAAGCTTCTTTAGAGTTGCGCAGCCGGTGAGGAATGGCGCGAAATCTCCTCCATATACGACAATGGTAAAATTGCTTGTAATTTTAATGCAAACTTGTTAAGAATTGCAGGAACAACCTCCGCGCCAGCCGGGCAGCCGTTAGAAACAATTTATTTTATTTTTTCATAAGACTAAGTACTAAGAAATTTTAGTACAGATTGTCTATTTGCTGGCATCAATAATCTATTTTTAAAGTAAAGCGACGAATTTCTGAACAGACCACTTTGACAGTGAATTCTCATTGGTTGAAAGCAAGGTCAAATTACACTGTATCGATGTTGCTGAGATTCCGTCACCTGACATTGTTTATGGTTAAGTCTTGTTGTTGTTTCTATTAACAGTGAAGATTTCGATTGTAGTTCGATATCATCATCATAAATTACAGATATATGAATTTATTTTTAATAATTATGAGCAGCTCATACGTTTATGATATAGTATATTATAATACAAGTGTATAAGTAAGCCTTTAAAGCACGCACGACATGTTTAAAAGCACGACACGAAGCGGAGTGCTTTTAAATGGCGTAAGTGCTTTAAAGGCACTTATACACGCGTATTATACACTATTTTTTATTATACCTGCACTACAATGCGAAAATAACAAAAAGAATAGAAGAATTGGTGCATTTTACAAAGTATTAGGGTGTGGTTCTAAGTTTTAATAATGAACATAGCAACGGTTAGAAATTATTGTTGGTTGGTTGCTATGTGATTGCTGTGACATTTAATGTCAAATGTTGTGAATTTAGAATGGACAATATGAGTGGAGAGCTTTCTTCGGAAGTTGAACGATTAGCTGACCAAGCCGAATTGAAATTAATTCCACAAAAATCAAAAATTGCATATTATAAAGAATATGAGAAATTATTAGCTTGGATGACAAAGAAGAATTCCGGCACTGTGGACGAAACATTGATGCTATTGTGGCGCGATTACTGTCATACGTAATGACAGTATATATGTTGTTACCTAGGCGACTTTAAAACACGCCGTGCGATAATGACCCTTTTTCGCACGCAAATGCGTTCCAGATACCAACATTATGATGCAGGTATAACAATAGTATATTATGACACTAGTGCATAATCAGGCTTTTAAAGGAAGCGGAGTGGCTTTAAACTCGTTACTCGTGCTTTAAAAGCTTGATTAGGCACTAGTGTCATAATATACTATTTTTCCATTTGCATTTCTGTAAATAAATATTCGAATGTAATTTTTGAAGAATCTGTAAGTTTATAATAAATATATTATGATTTTATATTTTGTAATAAATAAATTCTATTGTACCTTAGTTATCCTCGTTTACACTTTCTAATATTTATTTAATTTAAAATTTTAAAATCTTTCCTGTTCAGAATTATGATCGTGAGCCTGTAAACTTAATATCAGAAAATAAACTTCCGTCTAAGCAGAGGTCTGTACTTATAATATACCTACATATTATATGTATATACGTATCACAAATACAAAGATTTTGAGCCTGGGGTATGTTCAGAAATTCGTCGCTCTACTTTAAAAATAGACTATACTATCGTTGCATATTTTTTTGAAAAACTAAATTCTTATATATTTAAAATACCTACTCAAACTTATACTAAAACTTATCGTGAGTATAAATTTATTTAAATAGTATAAATATTTAAGTACAGTGCAACAATAAAGATTGAAGCGTGCTGCTTCTATATTAATTTGTTTCTAATTTTATCAAACTATCTTCTAATTAGTATCCATAATGCGTTTGAAAATGCTGTAGTAGTGTATTAGTCTGTCATTTTGTCTGTTTATATTTGTGTTATAGGTTGTGTCGATTATTTCAACGCCCATGTATAATTCGTTTCACCATAGCGGTGCCCTTGGCACGCTTCAATCTTTGTTGCTCGTATTGTAGTAAAAGTACGACTCAAACACAGTAATGCAGTGCAGTATGTAATCAAATACTGACACTCGTCCGTCATTGTCAATTTTGTATACATAAATGACATGGAGCGAAAGACTTAGATCGCGCTTAAAGTTGGCAGCTTGGTATTTAATATTTAGTATTTTGATATTTAAGCAAAACTTGAAAATTTCACGCCAACATATGTTAACCAATAGAAAATGAGAACATTTCTTAGCGTTGCCATGGCAACCTACGTATTTTTGAAAGTTATTATACAGGGTGTATTTGAAATAAAAGTAAAGAGTGTGTTTTAACAAATATACCTATCTAGCGCAGAGCAGGTGTAGAGATAGGCGATATTTAACATGTGTGCAACGCACAATCAGAGTCAGCCTGTTTCGAATGTTGAATGTATGTAGATGTTGCAGACATGGAACCAACAACTCTTTAATAAAAAGAAAAATACGACTACGATTACAAAAATTGCAACTAAGAAACCATCTTTATTTCACAACAATAGTTTTACTTTTACTACAGTTAAATAATTTTCAATCGTTGTTTAAAGTAATTCCATAGATTGGATACATTTAAAATATAAGTTCCTTTATTAATTAGTCTCCGATAGTATAGTCATACGTAATCACATTGATATTATTGAACTTGTCATTCAAATCTATAAAAAAAAACTGACACATCAGCGTTATTTCATAGTTTTTATAACATCGACAGTTGTTTGCGTTGTCTTGCGTTACTTCGATCGAGGTAAACATTCGCGTCGTAATCGAACAAAATTTTTTGGATTTATATTCTACATAGATAATTGTATCTTACTATTCTTACTATTCTTAATATTATTTACTTTTATTTCAGTATGTAGGTACATATATTGAAATATATTGAATTTTTTTAACGTAATAAACAGTGAATCTTCATGATGACATTCAACAATGAACCAGTGTATTTTTTAAAATTTACTCTATTATTTAATATTGTTAAACTTTAGTATTTTCTTTAAAAAATATAGAAACATTAAAAACCAACAAATAAGTAGAATATGTCAAAAATATAACAACATTTACACGCCGACCGGGTACCTCTTCATCCGTGCACGACCGTTTCACTACTGTCCCCTCCGTCAGTTTCTTCCTCTAACAATATATTTAATATTAAAAGAATAAAACCACGTAGATAACACAAGTGTGTTTTAAATCTCCTTTTTATGTAATTGAAATCCAACAAAATGAATTATAACTATCAACAATGTATACAGTATACATATACAGTAATTTAGAATCTCCGATATTCACTTCTTTACAAATTGCAGCCATTAAAAATGTTTAAATAACAGCGATGTTCGCATTAACCATCACCAAAGACTCGTAATTTGTTTTATATCGTCAACAGTGTCCATACTTTTTGCCAAAGGGTTTTGAATCATCTTTTCATTATCAGTTTTACTTGAAATTAAGATATTTTTGATGAGAGGACGAATATTTGAGAAAGAACCATCATTTTGATAATGTTTGCATAGTAAAGTTTAATGACGGTCACATTATGAGGCACAAAATGTAGATGATGACAAAAGGCTAAGGTTTTATGAACGGATTTAGGAGAAAACAGAAGGAGATGTAAATATCATTCAAAACTTGTGTTTTTGGAAGACATACATTGGATGAATGGACGTCATACATAATATCCAGATAAATTAAATCAGAATCACCAACTGCACCAATATTAACTGGTGCAAAATATTTAGAATTTCTTGAAAATAATAAAATAATATTCTTCCGGAAATTGGAATTCCTAATAGCCTAAACGATTGCATTTATGGAAATCTTCTGGAAAATTTAGAACAATAAAAGTCATATTTAAACTATAAAGTGGAGATCGTATCACTTTTTTTTTGAAAATTTCCGAATAGTTCATTGATTTGTAAATGCATTAATGTGTGGGAACCCCGCATTTCTAACTTTATATCAATACTATCTTTATATTTTAATTCTAATTTCAACTAAAATTTACATATTTAGGTTTGCATTCTATATTATAAATTAATTTTGAATCGGATAACTATTCCTGTTATTACTATTAATATAAATTACACAATTTTTATAATCGGTTGATTTGGTTCGTACTTTCGAAATTCTTGGATAGAAATGTTCTTTGGAACATATCTCATTATTTCAATTATTTCTTGATGATGACCTGCGTCTATGTATTTGCAAATAACATTTTATTGATTAACGCTGACAAATATTTCAGAAATTATAACTCTTCTCCCGAATCTAGATAATATTGGTGAGTTCTAAACAATTGAGAATGTTCCGTTTAAATTTCGCTCGTTATAGACTTGTGGGAGTCATTAAAATAGGTTGTCATAATCCTTCAAAAACACTTTCACTACATTCTCCACTTTGTACCACTTGTCATCATTTTTGTACTACATCCCACCTGTGTGATTTCTACTATGCCGTCTTGCAGTTAAAGTCACTTTTGAGTGCCTTGCGTGGCTTTGCTATAGTTTTTTCACCATGGGTTCAGCCATTTCAGGTATTCGTATCTGTTTCTTTTATGTTCCTTTGCAATAGTTTTGTTCATTCGGCGTTCAACATTGCATTCTAGTTTCAGTCAGGAAGAAAATCTTAAAAACACCTTACAATCTTAATGGTAAAATCATCATAGAGTTTGATTAACTCCACGTGGCGAGTGTAAAGTTTCCGACGTTGAAGGACTTATGGAAGTATAATGTAGGATTAGAATTTAAGTCTTATTTAGCATTTTTTTGTAGTAGGTACATGGTTGGAATTGTAGTTTAGTTTATATCGAATGTAATATCCTTCTATTTGATTTTTTTCATTACCTGCAATTTGTGACATACAATAATTCACTTGTACATAGTAGCTTGTTTTTAATATTTCTGATTTGATCTTGTAGGTAACATTTGGATCGAAATCGGACGGTGTATTACAAAGAGGTGACGTGATAACAAAAATTGGCAGTTATGACGCTAGGGATGTCAGGCATCAGGACGCGCAAACGTTATTCAACAACGCTGGCAACACAATAAGGGTCGTCGTACAAAGGTAATGTCTGTTATAATTATTACATAAAAATCGATAATTTTAGTACATAGGTATCTTTAAATCGCTTATTTGTCCCTTTTGTATTTTTTTCAAGACCAAAAATTTCGCCAGGTTTGCAAATAAGTTTACCACAACCGGGAGTTCGGCGCTGATATATTTATTCTTCTCACATTTGGGTGTAGCTCCGATTAACTAAAGTCTTAGATGAGGTAGAACCGCTAGAGATTTAAATTACAAAAGCATCGAGTTTAAATGCTGTCTGAATCAAATATGACAGTTAGTTCAAATATTCTCGTAGACTAATTTTATTTAAAGATATTTGAACAAGTTAAAGACACTGTAACATTGACATTTTCACCAATAAACTATCAATAAACAAAAACGTTTTTCGATTTATTTTTAGGGTTCATAGACATTTGCCAATTTTTCTTGGCTTTGTATGTTGTAGCAGATAATCGTACTATTTTTATGTGCCACCCAATGGTACTTACTCATGTTTGCAAAAGATGCGTGGACTGCATGACTAAAAAATTATAAAACAGGATGTAAAAGTCCTGAATTTGTACCGAGAAAAAATACATTTCTATAACTAGGAGTTATGTGGGCTAGAACAAATTGTGTCATTAAGATTACCTTGCCAAGAAAAAAGGAAACTCACCGGGGACTGTTGCATCGTGACCTTGAAGGACACAAGCATAATGGCAAGTTTACAATGTTCACCTGTTCATTGTGTACAAGATGCACGTGACAGTTGAAGGTTCTCTCGAATAATTTGGAAAATAATCGCGTTCTTGCCTGCATTATTTAGGTAGTATAAATTATTTATGTACATATCTTGCAAAGTTATTGTTTAGTATTATACGATCCTGTTGTAATATGTCTGATAAAAAACAAAATAAAACAATCTCGAAATCTTGTTGCATCAATGTTTTTTTTTCTGTACAAAAACAGCAAGTTGAAGGACAATCATTTCAGACAAAACTGTACTGATTTTTAAATGTTGATTTTAGTTCTTTTGAGAAGTTATAAATCAGCAGGTGTGTAAATAACTTTAAAATATTTCCTGTATGGCCTTTGTTGTGTGTTAATATATTTTCAGAACGTTAGCACTAGGTTTTTCAACCAGTTTCAGTAAATAAGTATCTACTTGTTTTGAACGATGATGACATGTTGATGTCAACCAGTCCAGTCAATTGAGATAATTTTAAAGAGAGAAGGCCAAGCAATTTCAGTATTTCGACTACTTGTACGCTAATCAACAAATTCTCTTAAGTAATCCAAAGATTCCATAGTACATGACAAGGTACCCCAACTTGTTGGGGATATGCGTTTTGAGTTTAATCATCTAACTGATTGATAAATGCTTATAAATTTGTGTACGGTACCTTTGAGCAGTTAACGGTCTCTGAGAAAACATTGGTTCAATGATTCGCCTCTTGGTTGTGGATTTTCTCTATTCCAAATTCTTGTTTTTTGTGAATTTAAGAATGGCCTTTAACAAAACCATGTTTTATCAGCTCTCTGTGAAAGCTCTCCATTATTAGTGTTCATATTTACAAACCAATTACAAAATTGTAGTCTACGTGGGTAATCAATTTCTAACAACTGTTGTACTGTAATCACCACGGTATGGGTAAAATTCTAAATCTTTTTTCAATAATTTGCTGTACCAATCGAAAGGTTGGGGTCTGCTCTTGAACAGATGTTTATGGTTCATTTTCCATTATTTCTGCAGCATGATTGACAACTTCAGGTGAACGTTTCTTAATGGCTCCGCTCTCTGATTTTCTTGCAAGACTACCATTTTCAGAAAACAGTGTTAGACTCTGTTTGATGTTTCCTTAAATGGCATATAATATAATCTATTGAAAAGTGTGGAAACTCAACTTGCAACATACACCAACAATTTTATGACCACTTTGATAATAAGCATGGTGTTCTCAAGCACAGAATAATCTGAAAGGACACAGCTGATTTTTCTGTTATTATCGAGGCTGTGTCGATCGGCAACCTTGAATGGATTGTGTTCGGATCCGCCATTTCGTAAACTCCGTATTTATGTTTTGAAAGTTGACAGTTCGAGGCATGGTAAGTCCTCGAGAAGTGTTAAAAGTACATGTTTTTCGCCCATAAAATATCGCACAGCTTTTAATGGGTTTTATTTTCCTTACTAAATGAACTCACGCTCTATCTATTAGAGAATATGCTCAATTTGGAGATCTACGGAAAATATGCGATATATGTAGGTATGAGATGTCCAGGTACTGTGCAGGCTTTACTGATTCCTAAATTGCATCATAGTTACATAGATATACATATTCATTGCTCATGTTAGGTTCACCTTTGTAGCTTCGCCTTGGTCAAATGTTTGAATTTATGTTTTGTCATTTCAGTATAATGCTACAAGCTTCACGAACCCTTTTTGGATCTCATTTCTATCTGTATCAGTCTGGTTCATCTAAATATTTATCACATCCCTGTATTAAGTTCCAGTGTGTTTCTTTTAGTGTTTTATTATGCGGCTAGTGGTGTAAAATTCGGAATTTCGATATTGAATAGCATAGGGGAAAGGTAGTAACAGTGAGACGCAAAAATTTGAAGTCATATATTTGACGTAAAAAATCTTTAAATATTTTTGAAAGTTTAATCTAATTTAAGGAACATGTTTAGGAACAAAATAGTAAATTCAACTTTAGAAAAAAACTAAAAATAAAATTATAAAAAATGAAACAAAAAAAGTAATTGTCTCAGGGTTGCAACCTTAGATCATGTATGTATATTACATGGATACTGCTATCCCATAAGAACTTAGAACCGACTATGTTTCCAAGATGTGTAACGTGCCTTTTTCGCATTATGTTTTTTGTGAGTAAGCTATCACCAATGCTGCGGTCTTTCTCTGTACCCCTGATTGTCCGGGAAGCGCACATCGGACATGTCATATGTCATTGGGACGTTTTATTGACAGGACTCGTACTGCTATTTGAAAATAGTTTTTCCTTCGAATCATTCCTTTACTTTTGCATTATAATTCACTTTTTTTACATAGTTTTAAGACGGTTAGTTGAATATGTGAGAAAACAGATTTCACATTTGTTAATTGTTGCAGTTTGAATTTCCCGGTTAAACTTGTTTCAATTTCACGCAATTTTAAGCCAATCATTGCCTGAGTGATACAGACTAAGCAAGGTATATAATGACTTTCATAAAATAAGAACGAAATGGAAGAATATAATTTGTCTCTGCTATGTTGGAAACATAGTTGGGAACCTAACGCGGTATCCATGTAATATACATGATCTAAGGTTGCAACTCAGGTCGGAACAATGAGACGTCTACCGAACGTTCAAATTACAAAAGTTTATTTCAAATTTCAATAACCTATTCTGTCGTTTTGTCAATCCTTATGCTAGGGGAGGAGGCAGAATCAATTTGATGTTTTAGGGGCACTAATTACATGTCCGGAACAGTAGGTTTAAGAAAAGTGTCATAACAGTTGTTGCTTTTTCTCAGAAACGATACTTCGTAAAAAAATATACGTACAAAACAAATTCCAGGGCTTATTGTATAGAAAATAAAAGAGTGTGGGTAGCGCATTTATTTTTATTGTCATCAAGGAACAGTGAGATGGCCTCTGTGTTCCGACCTTAGTTCCGACCACGGCTTTGTCTCACTGTTTCTAATTCACGTCATTTAGAAAAATGAAAATTACAAAAAGAAATAAAAAGTAAATTCAACTCTCATATGCATTAATATAGGTATGTCTGAGTATCATATGTACATATTTAGTCAAACTTACATAGAATAAGTCACGCTGCTATGAATAAAATTACTGTAAATCGTGAGCGTATAATTTACTACTTACACGTATTATTTACCTATTAATCGTTAATTGAATATCTTTCCGCACAAACTTCATCAAACTTTGGTTAGGTTGTGATGACGTATTCCTGAAAAGCACATGACCGTTTCGAATGTCAACTATTGTTATTTTCAAAAATAACGTATTTGTCTCACTGCTCTAACCGTCTCACTGTTACTACCTCTCCCCTATGTTTTCATTGGTCTTCTTGGTTCCAGATTTTTTTTTCGCAATATATGTATGTGTATGTGTAATTTACCAATAAACGTTCATTTTGCACCTGCCTAATTTAGAAATACTGCATTTACGTTAGTCTTTTGTTTACTTCTCGATCTCTGACATAACGACGATTTCCGATCTAAAATTGTAACGTACATACCTAGATTTCAAAATACTAATAAATAACTGTATGTAACAGTCAAGCTCAAGAATAAAAATAACGTATTATTCCGTAGGCTAGGCAGTGAAAGATTCCTATTCATTCAATGCGTCTTTGAAACATACTGTATCAACTTTTGTTTGTTTTAACGAATACTGAGTATATTTATTAAAGGTTATTTATATTTCTTTTTTAAAATATACCTACATATTTATATTCAGAAACTGTTAGTTTAATGAAATATTTTGACATAAATTGTTGTTATCTTTTACAGGTACATATGTTTGTATGAATCTGATGGTAAAAATAGGTCAAATTAATAAAATTTCGGTTGACTTTGCATAAAAGTTTTTTCTGGGTGATTAAGTCATCCTGAAACCGATCTTGGCTAGCGTAAAAGCTACGTTGCAAAGTTTTCAGTCTTGCTTGAACTGTCATCGACGACGCAATAGTGTTTGGCATATACATAAGTATATTTTCATCCAATTGTTAAGACCATTTCATTGTAGGTAATCGTACCATAAGACTTTCATTAATCTAAGTAATTGCTATATTGTTATACTAATTTTGATCTATGACACTACATTTTCTCTAATATCGTCTTAGTTTATTTTTGTTCAGAAAAAGTTAGTTATAACAATTCTTCTGAAAAATTTTGATAAACATGTGCGTTCAATGTTGATAAATAATACGATATACATTCTAACTAACAAAACCAAGTAAGTTTGAAGTTAAAAATTTGAAAGTAAAACGTTGTTATTAATACTATCAACCGCATATTTTGAGTTTAACTTGCGAGATCGTTTGAATCAGTTCAATCCTATTTGAAAAGAAGGTTAAGTTCAATCTCATGTTATTTTAAAGTGTGTAGCACCGCTATTTATAAATGCAATGAACAGTCAGGTATGCAGCAGCGATTACTCGGGACTTAAGATCCGCCTAAAAAAAAATCTGAAAAATATTTAACACCACTATTGTTTCAAATTCTCAATGTATTATGCCTGTATAACATGAGCAGCATAAACTTCTCGTTTTATTAACATATGAAAGTTCCTTGCAAGTTAATATAATAATTTCAGAAATTTATATTTCCATTTTTGATTATGTTGAAATATGACGTAAGACTTATTTAATACATTACTGACTTTATTACGTCCATCTTTCTTATCATTCACATTTTGAGTATAATTTTTGTAAATTAATAAAATTTAATACAGCTAATTAAATTCATTCGTGCAAGGAGCGAAATAGCTGCGATTCTCTAATAAAAATATATTTTGAAACACATTTTTCTGTAATATCTATACCACTAAATGCGTTAATACATATAATCTAATTAAAAAAAAATATGGAGACATATATTTTTTTTATTATTATTTACATCAAATATAAACATAATACATATATATATCTGATGCAGATGTTCCCACTCTCTTGTTGTCACATCGAGAGAATGGGATTGCAATGTCCCATCTCGAGCTACCGGTATTGAGAGCGTTATGGGGTTTACTACTTGTTGTTCTTTTCCTTAATTTTTATTTGTTAACAGTCTTTTGTTTATTTATTTTTTGAAGTGAGTATGTGTTAGCTGTTTAATTTCAGTTGGTAAATTGTTATATTGTGCAATTGCTTCCATGCTTGGGACTTTTTTGTACTTTTTAATAATAATTCTTTCAGTTCTCCTTGTGTTATGGTTATGTGTGTCTTTGTTGTTTTTTAATTTGGTGTTGATTTTTATTAATCCATTTTCAATTTTGTGTATTAATATTAAATTTTTAAAGTTAGCAATTTGCCAAATACTTAATTCGTGTTGCTTTGATATTAATTTAGATCACATCAGAGTAACACAAATTTAGAGCGTAAATGATAAAATAGCATTTACTAAAAAATCGAAATTAAAAAAAACTAAAAACTTGTGATCGACCGTGACAGGACTCGAACCTGCAATCTTCGGATCCGAAGTCCGACGCCTTATCCATTAGGCCACACGGTCTACATAGATATACGTTTTAAGTAGGAGTATATAAAAACATGATTGTATTTACAATAATTTAAATTCAAAAAAACAAATGTAAAGTTTTTCTTAAAATATTACATTCTTATGTATATCTACAATAATCGATGCTTGTATATTTGCTTGCTTCCAAATATAATGAACATGGTTCGGTGACTGACGGTTGAATTAACACTGTTGGCGTTATGATCATGGTATGGTTATGATTAAAACATCATAAATACCTATTCACTAGCCAATAAAAATATTCATTTAAGATGCAGTATTGTTTTAGCCAGAATACTATACGATTTGCGTAAATGCGTTAGAAAATTTTTCAGATAAAGTGGGATTAATACCTAAAATATCGCAATTATTTAAAAATCGGACATTAAACATTAGAGTTTATGAGTTCATTCCATTTGAGCTCTTTTATATTAGATCACCACATGTATCATTACATAACATATACAAATATCCTACATAATTCACTTAGCAAAAACACGATACAAGGGATAGTTTCCTCCTTACTCCCTTCCACGTAACAGATTAATCGTGGTACATTAAAGTCACTTATCTTTTACAAAGGTGACCAATATAATATTAGCCAAAAGAATTTTATCAAAATCCAATAAACAATA
>SMLS01073360.1:0-11461 GCA_004785975.1 Popillia japonica | reverse complement strand
AAAAGCACTCGTACATTCGGTACTCCTATATCCATGATTGCGACAACACACCGGGACGGCTGTTCGAAAAACTTCTTAACAGGATGCACACGTATCTGTTGACGTCGTCACAAGAATCTTATATAACAAGATCTTCGATTGAGTTCAGGCGTACTGTATGGAATACGCGAAGAATCACGTGGCAGAATGCGCGAATGAAATTACAGAATAATAATATGTTACCAAGTTTTCGTGTGTAGCGTGAATACAAATAATGCTGCTACAACCTGTGAAAATGATAATAGTTAGACATAGCGACACGTCCATTACGCTCTCAAAGTATTGTATACCTGCTTCTTCTGAAGAAGTTGTTACCGTTGTTGCGTAACATTTTTACGTTACCGCTATTCGATTTTGTGTTTGTGAAATAATCATCTCCAATTTTAACAAAATATTTCAATTGGATATTACGATGAAAATGCTGGAGGGTTTTGAAATGCATAACCGCCAATGAAAAGCTTCTAGAGAAATGATAATAGCTTAGTTTAAAATGGTAAGAGTAGTAAATGTATCGAACTTATAACTAGAGTCCGTGGGTTTTCTCATGACATTGACGTTTTCGTTGTAAATAATGATCGGTATATGATCGCGTCACTTGACTACATATATTTATTTACGTCGATTGGTTAGTTAGGTTATGGCTTATGCTTTTAAGGAAGTGTTCGTATACTACATCAAACAACTTATATGAGAATTGATCGTTGATCGCTTGATCGCGGTGAGTGCACTATGGGAGTATTCTGTGACCTTTCATGCGCTTTCGACTGTGTCGATCATTCAATTTTGGGCGGAGAACCTGGAGCTTTGCAGAGTTCGCGGCGTTGTTGCGGAGTGGTTTATTTCCTTTCTTACTAATAGGCAACAATTTGTTAGAATCTCAGTTAAATGATCTAAGAACGTCATAAAGAAGTCATCATCATTATATCTACCTGTAAAGCTCGGAGTGCCACAGGGCTCGATTTTGGGTCCTATCTTTATAAACGACATCGATTTCATTAATTATTCCTTATGCAGATGATACCTCTGCGGTTGTAACAGGAACCGACCCCATGGATATGCAGAACAGAGCGAAAATGTTATTACCTGAATTACATAAATAGATTTCCAGCCACAATTTGCACCTAAATCTTGAACATGTTCTTTCATACGACAAGATCGAAATTGAACTTAATAAACGTAATGATTCTTTGTCATCAAAAAATAATTTAAAATTTCTCGGTATTAATCTTGATGAAGCTCTAGACTGGGCGAAGTATTGTACTAGTGTTACGACTGACATGGGTAGAGCTTGTTACCAGATTAGAATATTGTTATGTGTAACCTTTAAACTCAGTTTTATCTTTTTATTATAGTAAAGTTCACTCGAGATTGTCATATGGTATTGCTTTTTGGGGATCTTCCAGCCATGCACACGGAGTTTTTCTATCCCAAAAACGAATTATAAAGTGCATTGGTAATATCAAAACCTCTCAATCTTGTCGACCCTTGCTTAGTAGATTTAATATACTTCCCGTTCCAGCTGTCTATAGTTTTGATATCTTAACGTATATATTTAGTAAGAGGGGTGAGTTTATAAAAAATAATTAAAGTCGCAGTTATGACACTAGAGAAGAGTATAATTTTAGACACTCCTAATACATTTTTTACAACAAGGAGAGCACCATCTTCTGTGGGAATGAAAAATATTCAAAGCTAGAAATATGTATATTGCACCAAAATTGTATTTATTCCGTAGACAAATTCGTTGGCTTGTTTAGTAATTGAACTGCTTTTATATTGTATTGTATTTTGTGTTTGTGTTGTATTGGTAAATTTTTAACATACTTAATATACACCTATGTGTATCCACTAAGCTAATAACGACATTATTGTTATTATTGATGTTTTTAGGACTGTCTATATAATTTTTACGCGCCATGACTATATACAGGTATATACAGTATGGTGTAAGAGAAATGACACCACGCTTCAGTTTCAATGTATTAAATAATTCGTTTTCGTCGTTGTTTTCAGTTATTTTCAACTCTAAATTTTTGATATGGTTTTTTGGTTATTTAAGAAGCAATATGGATGAGTTTTCTTGTACAGTTTGACCAAATAAGGTTTTTTAGAAATAATTTTTTTTTCTCGTTTACGATTACAGATAGACCCATGGTGTATTAAATGTTTTTGTTGCTAAATCGTTATAGTTATCATCCCTTAACTGCATGCTTTGTATATCGCGTACACCCTGTATAATAACAAAAAGAGACTAATTTTTGATCACTAAAGAAGTGGGCATCAAACCGAAAAAGTATTGTTATATCTTTAAAATAAATTAGTAGTGGTAGTTTGCGGTTCTGTTAAAGCTTCCATCAGACGTATCATACGATTCTGACTGCGATTTGCAGTTTTCGAAGTTGCCAAAAAGTAAGGTCAATATTTTCAAAATTTTATATATTAAAATATCAAAAAATAGCAAAAAATACTAACTCTACATCATTTTTACGTTTTTGACGTTAGTAATAAGCCTTATAAAATTTTGATGTACCATTACTAACGCAAAATATTTTTGCAGTTAGGTGGTAGTGGCTTTTTACTACCTAGTTTAATTCAATTAAGAGACTGTAATCTGAGATGACTGGAGATGTTGAAAGATCGTTTTGAACTTTTCTTACTTTGGGATAAAGTCCGTTTGAAGTTAATTTATTAAAATTATTAAAATTTCTCAATCAAAAACAGTGTCCAGCAATGTGTTAGCTCCTGCAGCCTTTACGGTTAGAACAACTTAAAAAAAAATCAAATCAGTGAAACCAATAGCATTTTTGCATTCCTTGCTAATAAGATTATTGGGTTATCCCTGTCCCGAAAAAAAAATATTAACTTTGAAATGTATTTGCTACAAAATTGCGTCTTTAATGTAATAATAATATAATATAATAATATTTTTTGGCGTTCTCTTTTCCATCGATGGATTGCTAGATGTTCAACGAATCTCTTTCCGCTATGTTCCCATAGTATACATAACTCTCTTTTCTTTTTACAAAGATAACTCAAAAATAATGTTCGGAAACAATAAACCTATCAGAGTAATTTAAAGATATTTGTTTAATAAAGACTTTTTTAAAGTTTTAAAACTGACTTCTTTATTTTGGTGTATAAATTACATTTCAAACAGTTGCTTGTAGTTTTGATTTTTTTAGTTTAAGTAGTAAAAGTGTGTTTTCCATTGAAAAACGTAATTTCCGTAAATATCGGAAATCATTGGTATTATTAATCATTCTTCTAAACACCTCATATCTCAAGGCTTAATTTTCCAAACTATTAAAAATGCATTCTTTTTCATCTTTGTTCTATATTCTAATATTTTGTTTAGTAGGCATAGTTACAGCTATGAGTATAATTTGTTGTATTAGAAGTTAAATAATTAAACCACAGAATTGTTGTGATATCAAATAATTTGGTACATAAGTGAGTTTTAGATAGGAAGAAAGATCTAGCTTATTGTGCTAAGATGGTGTATGCAACAAAGCCGAAAAATATTTTAGACAAACTGAAATATACAGTAAACTATAGCGTAGAAGGCTTTTCACGAAAACGTTGAGGTTTTGACTAAACTTGAACTTTACTGTCCGTCTTCTTCTCACTGATCTCTACATCAGTTCCAAAACTTTTCCGGTATTCCTGATATGGACATGTACCGATATAGTATTTAACCAAAACTAATGCTATTACCACCGTAGTTTAAGCTAATTATGACGGCGAATAATAATAAAGAAGGAGTACAAATTGCGTCACAATAATTGATCGACTTATGTATCTAATGAAAACACCTAAAAGCCTCACTTTACCGCATTTTAAATTTCTACATCAAACTCTCTTCAAGTAACATGTACGCAATTGACACCTTCCTCGACAAAATCGCATGCAATATGTACACAGTGTTGACTTTTAATTTCGTATGTTTATCCTCGTCTTTCATATCAGTGACCTGAAACGCAAATAAACGCCTCGTAAGAAGGACGATGCATCTTCTAGTACTAAGGGTGGTCATGGCTTTGTTTGTGCGCCTTGATTAAAATACACTTCCTAACACCGATTTCTCTGTGACACTATACACACTCGACGATGGAAGAGGTAATTCGCTTTGCAGTGCAGCCGGGACATGTAGATTGATGGTCATGTTCCCGGGTACTGTGAGGTTGAAGGTATCTAGTTGTCGATGTCACTGCAACATTCCTGCGGTGGTTAATTGGAAGCATTCCACTGTGAAACATGGTAGATGGGGGAAATTTAGTGTGGTAGCCATGCGAAGTAGTTACCATTATTATTTATTACTGATTCTTATTAAAATTTTTATGTGACTTTAAGTTTTAATTTATTAAAATAATTTGAAATTTTCTCTCATCTCTTTGAAAAGAATAAATAAATAAAAATCATTTTAGGATTAAAATGTCCAGTGATTAGTTATAGAACAAATGAACCGGGGAGACGACAGACTTAAATTTTTCCATTAAAAAAATGTAACAGAGAGAACATAAATACTGAATTCGTTGAAAAGAAACGAAAATTTGCTTGGCCATCCCAATGAATATAGAATATTTAAGTTCTCTGTCTAATCGTCGGAAAACAGGCTTCTATATGGACATGTCGATGACATTGATCGATGCACATTTTTAGTGAAATTTGAGGGCGTCGTAATGAAGAGGATGCAGCTCTAGAGAATTGTCTGCTTGGGTGCATGGACCAGACTACAGGGATCATATGTGAAGGAAAACAGAACAGGGAAGCAATTTTCTTATGGGATTTACTTCATATTGAAAATAAAAATACTAACCTTCGATGACTTCCTTGTGAGCTGCCAGAAGTAGCAGAAAAAGGGAGCTAGCTTACTAGTTTAATGTGATATGCATATGTACATATGTAGAATAGTAAAATTTACTAAATAGTGCGCACTATTAAGTCTGTTAAAACTACAAAGACAAGAAGTTATTTAATTGCCTGTGTAATACATGTACCTAAGTTCGTGAGATTTCGTAGTTTTGAAGTGGTTATAAAATGTAACATCTACCGTAAATTATACCTACACATTCTACATTATGTCGGGGAACTTCCCTCGACTGATTCGTTGGAACTTATTATTAATGCGAGACGTAGAAAATTATCTTGTTCCTGTATATTACGAACGTTGTGACTTGTTCTCATGTTATCCCTTTTTCTTTCCGACTAAGAAGTAGCAGTAGCAGTAACAGCTTCCAGTTCTCGCAGGTAAAATACACCTACACTTATATGTAGTATATACTAGAGAACACTTGCACATACATTCATATTCATATATGACTCTCATACGTAGTACAAGAGTCGTGCCTTATATTTATGGATTACGGCGGAGTCACAAGTTTGTAACTAAGTTTTGCTTTTCCGTGGCGGAAAGAACGCTGCTTCTAACAAAATTTCGTATTTTTTTTTGTTGCACTAGAGAAAACATTAGTTTCTGAGAAGTTTAGTTCTAGCGCTTCGTTGTTCTCTGTTCGAGTTATGTTTTTGGAGAGAGGTAACGAATGACGATGGACTTTTAATTTAGTTTTCCGTCTAGTATTGATTACTTAGCGCTACATCCACTTCCTATGAGAAACAATAGCAACACATTAGTAGCAGGAAAAGTACTTTCAACAATGGGGAGAATATTAACACTACGTGGCAGAAATTATTTTGTATATTTAACATGTGAGTATGGTTGTGTTTGCGGTTGCATATACATATTTAAATGTTAGCATGCCTTTCGTGTAAAGATACTTTAATGCATGATAAATTTATATAACGACTAGGCTTAAAGATTGCAGGAAAGAACCAAACTACATAAGGGTATATGGAGTGGTAATCAACCTTTTTCTAATATTTTCGAGCAATAGATATGAGAATAAAGAGTCAGATGCAAGAATATTAAATTCGGGTGTCCCACAAGGATCAGTAATTGAACCATTGCTGTTTATATTGTGTATTAACTCATGATTGCCTGGGTAAGTAAGGTTTCCATTAACTACATAAAAACTCTTCAATCTCAAAGCAAAGCTACGAGATATTCAACCTGAAAATGGGCTTTAAGAAATTTTTCGAAGATTGTGTATTAACGACATTGAAAGTGAGAGAGTTGATTGTAGGATCAATTTGTTTACAAATGACGCTTTGATAAGTGCTATAGATGACGACATTCTTCTTGCAATAAACAAAATCAATGATAGCTTAATCGTGATTGTGCACTGGTTTACAATAAATAAGCTAAAGATAAATACATTAAAGAAAAAACTGATGAATATTAATAGTTGAGCTACAGTTTCTCCAGATGAGGACATTGTAATTGAGAATGTAGTATTTGAATTATTTTGTGAAATAAAATACATATCTTGTTATCATTGACCGTAAACTCTCATTTAAAAATTACATAGACTATATTGTTAAAAAAGTAGCAAACAAGATAGATTTCTTGACCAGAAATAGCCTTACTCAAAATCGCACCGTTTTCGAGATGACGGTCTTCAAAAAAAAAAAAAAAATCGTTTTTTCTATCTAAGCTAATTTACTTGTACGATGAAAATAAAATTTGGCACGGCGATTTATTTTTATTTATATTTATTTATTTTTTTAGCTCATTCTTTCTCGTAACTTTTTGAAGTTTTTTTTCCAGAATAGTATAAATTTACTTTATTGTTCTACTTGGTAAATTTTCCGATATAATTGAGAAAAACGAAATTTCGCTGCTCGGTTTTCTCAAAAATATAACTGTTAGCATTTTCAGTGAGACTGCTTTCTTGGGTCCACTGACAGACGACAACATCAAAATTAAATGATACTGTAGACTTCAAGAGTAGAACGCTTAAATCATTAAACAACTTTTTGCGACAAATCTCGCCAAACTATGGTAAGTAAATAAAGAGGTGCCAGTTAACCCAAACCGTCGAACTTTTAAGTGCTTTTTTTTCTTGTTTATCACAAATTTGATGAAATTAGAAAACAAAAATATTAGAAAATGTTCAAACTGTGTAGGGGGTTGAACACCCAATTTGGCGGGATACGCTGCAATTCTAGGATTTTATTGAACGCACTATTGAAATCTGGTTTCATTTGCTAGAACATGTGGCACCATACAAAGAAATCAGTTGAACTATTAACAACGAAACACTTTCCATCAAAACTGCAGCTTTTAAACAATGTGATATAACTTCCAAAACTTCATCCGAAAAGGATTCAGTTGAATTAACAACAACGAAAACTTTTGATTAAGACAATGAAGATGAATTGGGAAAATCCCGCAAAATAAAATTTATAAATTTGAAATATCACTGATAGAACACTGTATACCTGGATTAGAAAACAAGAGTACCAATCACGAAGTTACTAACTAGATAACGAATGATAAGACAAGCTCGAAGATACGCAGTCATGTTATTTTCGAATTATTGCTGTTTCATACACCTTTTTTTTCTCACATACATGGCTTGTCATAAATTGTTAGATGCAAACTAATTGGTTCATTTAATGTTGAAATGTTGGCTACACGTTATTAATTCTTTCCCGTTAAGTTACTGCTGCCTAAGTAGTGCTTCATTTGGTCGAGACAAATAAAAATTTTGTAATATTATTTTCAGAAACTCTTTAGGTGGTCATCTTGCATGCGTGCTTAAAGAAACGGAAAACAAAATTAACAAGAATTACTTTGGTAATCCATAAATTACATTGGTTTACAGAATAGCTTTTTTCCCAGTTCAAATGGATCAATGAAATTTTGGAATATTTCCAAAATTTCTCCGTCGATCTTAGTTTCGGTGGTTAGGAATTATAAGAGAGATTTAACTCAACACTTGTGTGAAGATCAGTCAGTACTTTATAGCAAAGATTTCTGAGAATCTCAGCTCAGAATCTTCAATTATCCCGTAGCCCGGATCTGTCTATGACGACGCAGTTCCCTAAGATAATGATAAAGGAAAAAAAATGAATTTGGATTGGGCATCTCTAACCCGAAACGTATAAAGTAAGTTGGTTCCAGGCAAAAGGCCATGAATTTTCTACAAAGTGGTAGAGAAGTTTCTTCATCATACCTATCACACGGAATTGTTAATTTGAAGATGATTTGCCTTCCTCTTCTTCTTAATCTTGTACCTTCCTACCGTAAGGTGTAAGGCAGTTTCAGTTGAGGTTATTCATTCCTCCTCGTGTATTTCTCTCTCCACAGTTTTCTGTTTTTTGTTTCTTCCTTTATTCCTTCCCATTGAATTCCTTGTTCTTCGTCTTCCTCTTGTCACCTGTTGTTTTTGTTTCATATACTCTTCCTGGAAGTCTTCCCTCTGGCATTCGGCAAACATGTCCGAACCATCTTAGCTGGTTTTCTCCTACTTTGTCGTTTACGGGCTCTATTCGTAGTTGTCTAAATGTTTCACTTCTTCTTTTGTCTCTTCTTGTTTTGTTTTTAATCTTCCTGAGGAACCTCATCTCCATTGCGTTCATTCTGATTTCTGTTTTTCTGTCAACGTCCACGTTGCGCTACTGTATGCTGTTGTGGGCCTGACTATTTTCTTTACTACCTAGGCTTTTGTTTCCTCGTCAATTTCTCTTTTACCTTAGGGTAAAAGTTTTCATTGTGTTGAATATTTTTCCTGCTTTTTTCATTCTGTCGTTTATTTCACTGTCTATTATTTCATTTTTCTCTATGATCGTTCCCAAATATTTATGGTTTTCTACTTGTCCTGTGCTTTGTCCGTTTAATTTAGTGTTGCGTATTTTATTTCGTTTTGATATAGTCACACTTTTTGTCTTATTTATGTTTATTTGCATATCTATCTTATTCACTTCATTTTGTAGTGTATTTAGGTTGTATTGTAGTTTTTTCCCGATTCCGCCAGGACTGCCATATCATCAGCAAACATGAGTTCTGCTATTTTTGTTTCTTCCATTTTCCAATTTCCCAGCCTTAGTTTCTTCATTTCCTTCTTTGCTTCCTTTATTCCGTCATCCATCACTGCCGCAAACAGTAATGGGCTCAGCATATATCCCTGTTTAACCCCCACGTCATCTTTGTACATTTCCTGCAATATATCAATTGTTTGTCTGTCTATCCCCCTTTTTTCTAGTGTTTTCCAAATGTCTTCCCTTTTTATTCTGTCGAACGCTTTTTCGAGATCGATGGGGGTCTTGGGTGTTTCTGCCTATTCTGAAGATGATTTGGCATTTTCTATTAATGCCTATTCGTTATAGAATCGTTTGACCATTAATGTGATACAGATAAGTGGCGCTTAACAAACAATTCTTTCAAACTAAGCTTGAAAACAGTTTGACTCCACAATAGAAATAGGTTTCTGTTTGGTCTTCTTGGCTAACGCAGCTCAAATTTAACTATAACAAATTGAAATGAAATATTCGTGATGACTTAAAGGCTGTGGTAGGTACATACTTTTGCGCAGCTCACAACTTGATCATACAAAGTGCTATTGTTAATAATACTTATCAGTGCTACACACCTAAAGACACTCAGAAAACATGTTTATCTTCTTTGCATATCGATCTTGTGCTGACAAAAATTTTGTGTAAAGAATAAATACAACTGAAGAATGCACTTTGCAAAATAAAAGAAAGTAGATTTCTGCAACTTCAGATCAGAGCGCCACTTCAAGCGGCTTAACACCTACTGTTTAAAGGATGAGAGAGAAGGTTGATAGGGCTTGTTGGAAACGACGTGGATGATGTTTTGGATTCATTCCTAAATCTTTCCCCAACAACTTCTGGAACTGTTACAATTAAGTTACAAATATGGCGAAATATCCAATCGAACGGCTCTATCTGGGCACACCATTTTTGATCACTATTTTTGATGAAAATTACAGTCAAACACAGGAGATCTATAGATTATTGGCGTAAATTTGTTGCGTTGTACAATTTTCTCGTTAACAAATACATTTAATTTGGTTTCAACACTTTCGCATTCTATCTGATACAAAATTCTGAAAACATACTTAACGAGAACCCCTCGTCTCAGAGACGTAAATAAAAAAAATCAATTTAATTGAGGCTATCATCCCAGTGAAGTCGTCAGTAAAATCTAAACCATTATTATCCTGCAAGAACGTACATTGTAGATGTACGCAACAACATATGCGCAAGTGAAGGTTTCGATTGTACATGCCTAGGCATCTCAATAGACTACCCGCTATTCAACCCATCATTCATTACTTCTAGTTATCGGAGATAGGTACAAGACTTGTTGGAAACACCTTATTATCGATTTGAAGACACAGCCGTATTACATGAAGTAATTAAACTATGACATGTGCTATATAGTAGACAGCGAGTATATCTGTACTTAGACACATGTGTTTCGAAATATTAAAGACAACATTTGGCGTCTTAAATACATTACGTACCGTACGCGCCGTATTACCATAGACAGTGAGCTTTAACGTGGACAAACAATCTACCAAACAGGCTAAAGCACATCAACCCACGTCGTATGAACCGCGTGGGTCGTTTTTTAATTATTTTTTGGCGCCGTTCGATCTTTCGGTTTCGTTTTTTTTTACTATTTATTTAGGAGAGATTAGAAAAAAAAAGGATGAACCTGGAAACGAACTACCCAACAAGAAATTTCGAGAAGTGAGCAAATAAAAATAGATGTATTGAAGTTTTAGTAGCCTTTGGTTTTTAGAACTAGATGTGAAATATTTGGTTAATTACTTTTAGTGTTGTATTCGGTTTATTATTTCGATTAAAGTTGGAAATTTTTACCCTCGATATAATAGTTTAAATTCTATTAAACAAAGAAGCATTCTGAATTAAAAGATTGTTCATAGTTTTTTGCGCTGGGACAATTTCCAGTTTCCAATAATCATATTAAATATGCAACCCAATCCAATACTAAGTATACGAAACTCCAGCGGAGGGTACTGTTTGCAAATTCAATTGGAAGAAATGGTGGATTTCAAGCGTGTAAACGTATAAACGCACATTCCATTAAAGTAAAGTAGGAGTGCTTATTTCCGCTTCGCATTTACGTTATTTAAGAAAATTTATTTGAATAATAATAAAAAGAAGCGTATATATGTAGATTTCTAAATTTTGTTTTTTGTTAGCGAACCAAACGCTTCCAGTGAAAAACATTTCACTAAAGCATAAAGCAACACTACCATTACAAAATAAACCTATATATACAGACCTGAAACCTTTGATGGTGTGTTATATTTTCAGTAGGTATAGAATCTAAAATAAGCAAATACATAAATCAATCTTGAGAGAGTTCGCAATGTTCGATCGCTCACCCATAGCCGATATTTGGAATTTAAAATTTTCCCCGCACAAAGAGTACTTATTTATCGTTCCCTCGCAAAACATAACATAGGAATAGAAAAACGAGCTCGGCTTTCGAGCAACCGAGCAAATAAACAATTAGTCTTTCATC
>SMLS01073359.1:0-78417 GCA_004785975.1 Popillia japonica | reverse complement strand
ATATAGACTTTCGTATTTCAATTACAGTAACTATCGATCGAGCATCTTTTCTAGCCCAGTGGTATCTTAGATCTTTTTTGGTAATGATACTTTTCGTTAAAGCCTTTTCTCAAAACTTATGTTCCATACGTTAGATAAACTTTAACTCCGACTTCGTCATTATCATTTTCATAAATTTTATCTAATAGTCCTTAAATCGCTACCAATTCATTTGATAAAGTTATAACTTTAGAGCATATACCTAATTGTATGCTCTGAAACTGTACTTTCACTTTTAATGCATGCTGACATTTTTTTTTCCAAAAAGCACTTTAGCTCGATTAGCGCCACTGTTTGACGGCAAAAGAAGAATTGTGGACTTTCTTCATGCTTCTACAGACGTCAAGTTTTCTTCTTCCACTAGTCTAAAATGTATTTAAACGATAAAAAGTATTTGGAATTCCAAAACTTTTTGTTTCAAATATTTCTGAACCACTGAACCAAATAGTAGTTAAACCAATTTATAAAGAGATCAACCATGCTTTTTATTCGCCATCAAGTAAATCGTAAGTTTTTTAAAGAAAAATCTCACCTGCTCTTTCTCTGTTTTAAAACCACCCCCCTTTGATTTATATTCGAAGAAGACCAAAAGATCTTCAAGGATGACTTTTTGATTCTTTAGCAATCCTAATTATTTTGACAATTTCAATTATAGGAATTCCTCCTTTACACGTATAAATTTTGTTATAATCGTATTTGAAATTTCCAATTATAGACTCACCAAGAGTCAGTTAGGCCAACCTCTACGGGTGGTGCCAGTTCTAATCTTGTCCAAGAGCGAAACTAAGATTAGTCGATTAATCTACCAAACAATTTTTTTTATTAAATACAAGTAAGAGAGGTTAAAGAAATGAAGAGGTACCTCTCCCACTTCCAAAGAAGACTGATGATGTTTGATAGGTAGAAACTGGCCCATGTTTAATGTTAAACTTCTTTTGTTGCTATTGCTGCAATAGGATGGTTTCTGTTAAGAAGAATTCCATAATTTTTGTAGCAACTTCAAAATTCAGTCAGTGCAATCACAATATTTTAATCGCCAGTTTGACATTTTAACACTCTATCAATGTGATTCAAATTATTTTCAATTTTCTTCGGAAATATACTGTTAGGTGACAAAAAGCGATTTCAATAGAGTTACATTCCTCTGTTAAACTAACACAACATTTTATATATGGATAACTGCAGTGTCTTCCT
Source organism: Popillia japonica (assembly GCA_004785975.1). Lineage (NCBI taxonomy): Eukaryota > Metazoa > Arthropoda > Insecta > Coleoptera > Scarabaeidae > Popillia > Popillia japonica. The sequence goes on along the minus strand of SMLS01073359.1, from coordinate 77,184 downwards.
AACTTATCTCACTTGGCGAGCTCCAAATTTTATACCATTGCTAAAAATATCTCCTACGAACTTTTCATCATCGATTAAGGCTGCATTAACAAAGAGTTGATTGATTTCCTAATAGTCGCTTTTGGGTTGTCCGCAGATGATTGATCTACTTGTGAAAGCAACAATTTCATTCTTTGCTGACAAGCATTTAATTTCGTTTAGTTCAAGTGATTTAATTCGTTATCTAATTGAACAAAATCTTCGTGTTTTTTAACATCTTCAAACACCTGAATTAACCAAGAATAAGTAACAAATACTTTGAATTAAAATTAAACTTTTAAACAAAGTTTTAACATCACTTAGAAAAGTAACTCAAGAACAACGACGGGCAAGTAGTTCCCTAATCTTTCTCGTAAGACATGCACTAATCCAGTTGTTGACCCTGTTTGTTTAAATTAAGACATTCTAAAGTTGCTGCAACTACTTTAACCGGATACGACCGCTCTTGTCATTTTTTATCGCGCAAATTAAACTGTATAACTCTTTCCAGTTGTAAACTTCTTCTATATTACGAAATATTCTACATTCTAAACTGCATAAGCGCGTCTGTATATCACGAGAATTCCAATTTAAAGCTAACCTAGCCTCGACACGGCACTATAATTCTAATAAACTTGAACTTTTGTAATAAGGACTCGACGTAATTAGGTTTGCAAACACAAACAAAGAGTACTGTGCGTACATTCGCAAACAAACGAAGAGGAAATATGTGTTTGATGATAATACGGGAGTTTCATTAGCTTATCTTTGCGAAACGGACAAATAAGACAAATAAATACGATAAAAAAAATGCTGGAATATTTTATTATTGTCTACGTGTGTAACGGAATGGAACAGCGTTATGTCATATTAATAAATAATTGGTTTGTTATGTGTATTTACATTTTGATATAATTTTGTTTGGGTTCATTTTCGTACTATGTTTTTTTTCGGTTTTTTTTTCTAGTTTAAAGCAAACATATTCAAATTTGCCAAAACAGCCATATGGGTACGATACATATGTAGGTTGTAACGCCTTCAAAAACTTTCCTCGTTAGAGCAGCATTTATACTAAACACATTTACATGGCATAACCAATCTGTCAAAATTGCGCCCAGAAAGCCGGACAGGCTTGTGTGCCAAATCTCTTTACTTAATTTTACATTAACAATAACGTTAGACAAATTTACATTTGCAAATTTTAGCAGAACAGAAGACCTACGATCACCGACGAATTTAAACCTCGGGACATTAAAAGACACCTTAAAATTCTTGAAGATCCCAATATTAAGCATCTGATTCCCATTGCAAAGGATGGGATCCATATGCAATACAATTTTGACCAACCCTACAAACTGGTAATCGAAAGCCATCTGGTGGCCCTAAAAAGATGTTGAAGGCTCTTAGTGCCTGCATATACGGTCTCTTGGACCAATGTATACGTAAATTAAGTCAACCTCTTTATTCTTCTTCCCAAGTAACCAAGGAACAAGGGAAACGAAAAGGCCGATAAGGTTGCCTAAAAACTAGCAAAAGAGCCATCTAAAACAAGCAATTAACAAATGGGACGACAACAGGGAGGCCTTCATTTAATGCTGTCGTTTAGCAAAGGATACCTTGGACTAATCACAGGATTTTTGAGACGTTCTGAGTTTCTAAAATATCCATCCATCTATACAAGCTAGGGAAAGCCGAAGAGATAATCTTCCGTCTATGTCAAGAAGATCTAGAGAGGCCTTAACCAGTTCTGCGCGCCCTCATTCTTCACAATGTCCAAATCACTTACCTATCGAACTGCATCAGCCCCAACTTCCTTTCTCGCAATGGATTTCCTGGACCAGTGGTGGTTTGAAACTCTTTGAAGGCGGTTATTCGTTCAGTTATAGGATATGGAAAGCATCCGCAATGTCTCTTGTTATATGGTTCTCAAAGGAGCCTTCAGTGCTCCAATAAAATCTCTCGCCCATATCGATTGCTCTAGCTGGAATATCTCAAAAGGTCCACCAGCCAAGTTGTAGCCGTCTTAAAGCGTTTTAACATGTTGCTTAAAATGCACCACCAGGATGCTAGTCTACATTAGCACAGTATATACTTTATCTCAGGACTTCCCAACCTGAGGGGCGTAGAGAAATATCAAATGGGGCAAGTCGGTCCGTCTACATTTTATTTCCGAGTCACCAATCTGGCACATGACCACAAACCGATTTGTTGTCAATGTATCAGAATTACCTGAAGAAGTTCAGGAAGAAAATCTAGAAATGAAGGTTGACTCGACCATGAAAGATGACTTTCATCTCTTGACATTAGAGACATTTTGGATCAAGCGATTCCTTGTTAATCCGAAAGTTGCTTCTCTTGCTTTGAAACTACAAATTCCGTTTTCGTCCAATATTTATGCGAGACAGCTTTTTCAGGTCTAGTTTTAATAAAAACTAAACAGCAAAATCGCTTTGCTGTGGATAGCGATTTAACCATAGCTCTAGCAAAGACTGAACCCAGAATCGACCAACTGGTACAGAGCATGCAAGCTTAAGTACTAATAAGACACTATAATTGGATAATACTATCTAATTATAAAAATATAATTTAAATAAATACAAGATAATAGAAACAAATCTATTCGAGCAAGTAATGATCGATGCATGGTATGGTTTTTTTATAATTAAAAGAAATTAAGAAATGTAACTGTGAAACTAATTAATGATTCTCAAGTGTACTCTTCTGTTAAAGATCCTTAATAAATAAATACATTGTATCTGTATTGTACCTATTTGAAATTCAAATAAATAATTTAGTTGATAAAAAAATGTGCGTTTCTTATTTTTGTTGAAACTTAAGGGGGGCATGAAAATATTATTTTTGGTACGGGAAGGCTCGGTGAAATAAAGGCTGTCCAGTAACGTCACTTCCTTGAAAACATTGGTTTCAAATGTAACTCGCGCAGAGAAATATGTTGTGTCGCATACGTGGGTGAAATTGTAACTAAAATGACTGACGTTTGTTTAAAAACAAAAATTTAACCTACAAAGCGGTTCCGTTCTGTTGTTAGCAATGTTACTGGTACAGAATGGGTACAGACGACAGTAATATGATTTGTGGTTATTGGTGACATTCATCTTGTGTTGTGCGCCATTCTGAAAATTAGTTCCAAAAAAAACCACCGAAACGCTTCTGCGTATTTCCTTGCACTAAATGACAAAAGCATGTCATAAATGTCAGTTGATGTACAGGGTGTATTTGAAATAAAAGTAAAAAATACTAAGAATGGTAAGATACAATTATGTATAATATAAATCCAAAAAATATTTGTTCAATTACGACGCGAATGCCAAAATTTAGATGCACCGCCTATTGAATCGAGAATGTTGACCTCGATCAATCTAACGTAAGAGATCGCAAAAACAGCTACCGATGTTATAAAAACTACAAGAAAACGCTGATGTGTCAGTTTTTTTTAAATAGCTTTGAATGAAGAGTTCAATAATGCACACATTAAATATCGCCTGTCGCTGCACCTGACCTCCGCTACATACATATATTCGTTCGAAAATATTCGACAGTGGCGCAACAAATATTTTATAAATATATTTGTCATTTTTTTTTCTCGCGTCTGAAGCATCGACTCTTCATCACTTAGGATAGGCTTCCTACTTTATTTAAATATCCTCCAATGCACTAGTATATGAAGAAATTTGCAAGATTTAGGTAACAGAAGGAAGTGCTTTTTTAAGTTATAGTACGAAGTTATTACCCTAAAAAAAAGATTCATATTCTTGCTAAAGTGGACTGCTGGAGGTCTCTATCTTGCAGTAACGGGTTAGCAATTTCTTATCTCTATCATTCAATTTTTCACGTTTTTCTTTTCTATGATACAAAGCGACTTATACCAATTTGACACATCTGGCTGTTGTAACCGGTTTTTAACGTGGTAAAAATTTTCTTTAGGATTGCCTTTAAACCTCGGTAAGATCTCGTTTTGAAGTCAATTACCTAAACCAAATCTTCTCTTGTGGAAGTTCATGTTTACTTCAAAGGAGAGGTAATAGTCGCCGGAGAGTCTCGTACAGCAGAGTATATATGTATACATGTAGACAAGTACATAGATCTACTACTGCAGAAAATCGGTTTATTTCCTACTACATCAATATTAACAGTGATTACTTGAAATTGCATTTATTCGTCCTGTACATATCCCCGAGTCCTGTTGTTATTGCAGCATCTAAATTTATGCATTTATGCTTCATTCATCTTTATAAAACGCTACGATTGATACTTTAAAGTTTAAACATTTATGTATTTCTCACGATGCCAATAGTGCTAACTGATATTTTAAACAACTTCCGAAGATCTACATTAATCTATTAGTAGCAAAAATGAAATATTTAGTCGGTTTACTTAATCTTTCCAAACAAGTTCTGACTGTAACTGCCGCAAAAACTCAATGTGATTTCTCACATGTTGTCAAAGGAAATGACGCAATTAACGTTTCGCGTACATAACATTAAAAATGTGGCCTATATACAGTTTTCTAAATCAAATAAACATGTCACGATCTTTCTTCTCTCGCTACATGCACATTATCAATACATTATTACTATCAGTGTAAATACCCGGAATTAGCAAGAATTTGTTTTTATGATATTCGAATAATAGAATGTGATAGAATGAATGAACAACAGATGTTAATTTATTAAAGCTTTCATAGCAGCAGTTACATTGTCACTAACTAATTTACACTCTAGCAAGAATAAAATTATTTCTTTAAAATGTTATGTTGCTATGATGTAATTGACATTTAAAAACGTTTACAATAAATGAGAAAATGGAGAATGGTCGTACTTTTTGCAGTCTTGTATGGCAAAATTTCGTACAGAATTTCCAGATTTTCCAACAACATATGACAGTTTCCGTGAAACAGGGAACGTGTCCCGAAAACCAGGTGCTGGTAGATCACTAAAGCGGAAAATATAGCAGATGTTGAGGAAGGAATATCTCAATCATCTAAGAAATCGATTCTTAAGCTTTCACAACAAACAACTGCCATATGAAACCTGCCAAAGAATCCTCAAAAAAGATCTACAAAAATTTCCATACAACTTTCATTGCGTGCAAGAGCTTTTACCAATTGATAACGTAACCAGACTTAATTACTGTCAATGGTTTTTAGGTAAGATTAATAACGATGACGTTCTTGACAAATCCTTCTGGTCCGATAAAACATGGTTTCATTTATGAGATTATATAAATAAACAAACAATGCGCATCTGGTCTAGTGAAAATCCACATGAAATTCTTGAAACACTCCTTGCATTCACAAAAAAATAGACGTCCCAAATCGTAGTTTTATTCTTCATATCCTCCTTAATGGATTGCGCAATTTCCATCAAGCTTATTTCAAGGAATTTATCATCGGTCGACTTGCTAGATAATATCCTTAAATTTCTTTCGGCCTCCTCATGTCGCTTAACCGTAACTAAATAGTACGGCGATTGCGGCATGAAGGCGTAAGTGCAGGCGAAGAGTAATGGTAGACTTGAACGCACTATGGCTAAAACGTTGTAGGATGCGTACGGACCTACGCACAATACTAGTAAGGGTCCGGCTAATTTTAGAATGGCAAATATTGAAGTCAGTTTTCCGCAGATGTCTTTCTCAGCGATTTCAGCAGCGTAGATAGCACAGCCCTTGAAATAAAGAGAACAAAAATATTCAAAGGTAATTCCAAAATTTTTTTCAGGATAATTTCATCGTAGGAAAATGAGGTATAAAGTTCTTAGGAGGACAGTAATACTGGTCCTAACTTCATTGAGGACGATTATTAGCGTTTCCAAAGAGAAATAGTTCTGCAGAGTGAAGGCAACAAAGATTGGATGTGGAACCCATTTTTTGGAACGTTTTATTTGTCTGAGTGGTTTTGGTGGCCTTGATCGTAACTGCGAGAGGCGAAATGAACATGATGAGTTTGGCTAGAAGTTGGCCCTATAAATGCCAAGATCATCCTGCTAACTACGAGACGGAAGAGCGCCCCAATTGTGTTCGAGATCCAGGGCTACAGTAAAGAGCTAGACCAGGGAAGTGTCCACATTGGACGAAATTAGCGAAATTATGTACATATAGATGGCAGCACCGAGTAAACAAAATGTCCGTCCACGAAGGAACACAAACTTTCAGTTGTATAATCTACGTTGTTTAGCTAAGGTGTTTATTTCATTTCTGATTATTTAATTTCTGACATCATTAAATGTTGCAATACAGTATATTTTGATGCATTGCTTAATGTCATAGCTTGCACGCCTTAATCCTCAAATGTTTGTATTATCTGCGTTACTGACTCTTCTTCATTTGCTTCTATGTCCATATGTTCATCTGTCAATCATGTCTTCATCTACAACTTGTGTGTCGTCTTCAACAATTCTGAGATTTAAAATAAAATAATGCATAAAAATCTTACTTAAAAAAACAACTACTTCTTGTGGTTTCTATTTGCTATTCGTAACATTCTTGAAGTTGATGGTTTATGGACGATGTCATAGATTCTGGTGAGAATTTTCTGGGATGGAATTACACCTCTTTTAAGAAGTTTTTTTGTCGTCAACGGAGTATCTAAAATTTACCCATACTTATAGGTTATATTTGAAACAAAATTGATATTTGTATTTTTTATCCTCACTTCTTATATTTAATAATACTGTATACTTACTAGAAAAAAATCTGTTGATTTAAAGTGTTCAGAACACACCAACATGCATTTTGAAATCTTTCTTTCTTTCCAATGTTTAAAGCGGAGGCCCATTTTGCTTTCAGTATAGGATCTTTTGGAAAATAGTGTATCGTAACATCTGAACTCCTATAGGACGAACATTGTGGCACTGAACAATATTGCTTATTCTTAGAAGTCATGGTTTCTACTGTGCTACTGATTATTTCTTGTAAAATGCACTTTAAGTCTCTTCAAACAACACGTAAAACTTATTATACAAAAGTCGTTATCCTTCGTGCAAGGGTTCTATGTTTTACCACCAGGCGTCAGCCACCACCTTTTCGCGAATAGGCCAGTCATCAAAACTGAAACATTCGTTCCAAAGTATCAAATTTATTTTTGAAAAAAAATTGTTTGATTAAGATCAATGCTTGATTCTAGTGCATTTGAAGAGGAAGGAGAGAACAGAGAGAAGAGCAAGAAAGTCGAAAGGTGGGATAAATCAGGATAAATCCTTATCTGTCACCAGTATAACATAACCTTGCCTATCAAGCTGGTTTTACATTTGTCAATTTATTGATCAATTTCTAGTAATTAGACGACTTGACGTCAAGTTTTTACATCTGTCAATTTCTAGTTCTAGTTCTCTTCAATTTTACACTTGTAGTTGGTAGCTTTACATTTATCAATAAATAGATCCATTTAAAGAACTTGGGTACGTTCTAGAAATTGAAGAATTAGAACATGTTCTATTTTTGCGTCAATTTAACTTCAATTTTATAGTAATTTTTGTTTTGATAGTGGATAGTAACCGACAGGACCGACAGTGCCTTCGACACTTGTATGAAAGTAATTCCAAACTTACTTTGATTCAAATTTCAACAAATACAATTCGTTGAACGTCAATGTAATATTTGTAATTATGATGACTAAATTCATTAGATTTTTTGAATTTGCAGCATAATGCACAGAGTAAGATCAAAATGGCAACGAAAAAGATTAACAAATTTAAGAAAAGCTGTATTCTCCTTAATGTTACTAAAAATGATAGATTTAGAAAAAGCAAGAGTAACAAGGAGGGGCTCAAACTATATATTATATACCTATCGCTTAAACTATAAATATAATAACTAGGTACTCTCTGAATTATCGTAATTACCACGAATTATCAGCTATGATAAACTTGTACACATTAAAGGTCTTCATGTGATTTTCAGTCATATCACATAACCTTTTAACATACGACATGCATAAATAACAAAATTCCCTATAATGACGGAGAGAGTAAATTATTACCACTGTTAACATTAAAAAGATTCGAAACACCCTTCACAGTTGCTATTCTTAGTTCAATTTATTGTTAGGTGTAATGCAATAGTAAGTTCTTATTTAAGAACTTAAAATTCACCAATAAAAAGATCTTAAAAATATCTTCAAATTTATTGATAAGTGTAATACAATAAGTTCTATTTCAAGAACTAAAAATTGGCCAATTTTAAGATCTAAAAATTTATCAAGAAATTGACAAGTGTGTTGAAATATATGACTACTTCGTTATAATATCAACTTAAGTTCACAAAACAAAAATGTCATTGCTTTCTAACGTAAACTAAAATTCTCATGGGATTAGTTGTCCCTAAATGACAAGAGGGTTTTTGCGTTACCATCGACTAATTCAATAAAATTTGGCGCTTTGCTTTCGTGCTCGTTAGTTTGAATTACTTCTTCATATTACAAGCAACATAAATAGTCGCAAATTTCTCTATGGACGCCATAAAACTACCTCTAACTCTCCGGATTCCCTTAATTGAGTCCTCATTTATCCTGATTAGTATAATACCTCGTTACTGTTCTACGGGCTGGTTAACACAGGTTTAAATTTAATTGTGCCGCTAGGAAAATCAAATTACTTTCACGAAATGCCGCACCGATGTCATCAAACAAGGACACGTCACTAATTTGCGCCTCTATTTGTGATATTTTAATTAATCTTCCGTGCGGTGTTACACAAAAAGGATTTATTTTTATATGTAGATGATAGGTACTGATATAATTACGTTCATTCATTACGCGAAGGCATAGTTTTGCCGAAAATTTTACTCGTTAATATGTGTAAATAAAGCTTTTGGCGCACACGACCAAAAGCTCTTTATCGTTTACAGTGATAATTCCATTAATACTCTAACCTCATTTATTTTATGTTTGTCGTGTATACAATATGGGGATATAGGGCGGCTTTATAAGGTTAAGCGGGTTTATTGTAATATATCTTGTTTACCGAAGACAACAGTTTGCTCAAAGTTTACTATCTGTGTTATTAAGGTGTTTCATATCTCAGGTAAAACATAAAATAATTAAAATATTTACTTTTTTACCTGTCGTCTTCTGTTCTTATTCGATTAAGTCATTAGAATAGAAATAGAATCAGATCAATTTGTTGGTACGCATTATTTATTTTGAGCGGCATAAAACGAGGAGAAATAGATCTGAATCACTTCAGTAAAAGTTCACGAATGGATTTAGACAAATTGGATCCTTTATATCCTGGAGAATGCCAATATATCTGTGTATAAATATTTCTTTGTATTTGGTCGTTTTATGGTTGTCTTATTTGAATGATGTCTTGGAGTAAGCAATCCTTATTTATTTTTGTTTTGAGCCCAATCTATACTAAAAATAATATACGAGGGTGTATCAAAAAATAACGAGACTACTGCTATACGTAGCATAACAAATAAACATTTATTAAAGCATTATTGAACCATCATTTCTACCCGTAATTCTTCAATTGTTCGTTGAAAAATCGCTGATCTGTGAGCCTGAGCATTGTCGTGATGCTGCGTCCAAACAAAGTCTTGATAAAGCCGCAAGAGATTCGGGAATAAAAAGTGAAAGTCTGAACTTGCATTGTTCACAGGTCTCAACCTGCACTAACCTTTGTCATCCCACAGTAATCGTGTAAAATTCTGAAAACTGGTTTCTGAAACTCCTAGTAAAGCTGCTAATTGTCGCTTCTTTGGTCTTGCATCCTATAGTAACAAACACTTTTTTTTTTAACAACATCTGAAGTGATCAGCTCAACAGTGCGCCCTGGACGGGGATCATCATCCAGTGATTCTCGACCATATCTAAACAATTTCGACCACTCGCAAATAGTTGTCTTGGATGCGCAATCATCCCCGTATACAGCCAATATCCCTTCGAAAATAATTTTTTAACAGTTTTGGCCTTTTGCAGCGGTCGGCTGCCTCTATGCTCCATGGCATATTTTGAAACTTCAATTACCTAACTCAATAACTAAATAAGAAAAAAGAGTTATTTCTATTTATCAATCATCTTCTCTAAATTAGCACAAATGAAAAACAAATGTGAATGCAAAAAAATAAACGTCTTCAATATTTATATTTTTCTAGCAAGTTGGCCACGATATATTAGTAGCAGCCATTCTTTTGGTTTCCCAGAAAATGTTTGCAAACATTTTTAAAAGCAAGTCTATGTAACTTTTGCAGGACTATATCCAATACTCATCTTATACAAAAGTTAATTTACATCAAATTAGCAAACGAGATTTCTTTCGACAGATTTGCAACAGAATTTGAATGTACTGAAGAAAAATTTCTCTTTTTGATTCACTCATTGACCAGGACAATGCTGATTAGATTTGGATTCATGTGAATTGCGACTTTGACTACTAGAAAAAAAATATCGCAATACTTTATTCAAGATTTAAAAGTCATATAGCTGACCAGATAATTGAAGACTATTGTGTTCGAAAATAACTTCTATCAATAAACGCCAGACACATTGTAACAAATCTTCTTCTTTTGGAATTTTGTGTTGACTTGCTAACTAATGAAAAACACATTTTTTAACATATGCAGGTTACAAACGCCTTTATCCGTTTGTGAATAGTTTAGAACTTATTTTAACATGAAAATGTAGTGATGCATCAGCCACCTGATTCTCTAGTTATCATTGAAGTATCACTTTCACTGATAGAGAAGATGAAAGAGCTGTTTTTGAAGAAAAATAAGACAAGCCTCCATTAGGTACGATGGATTTAGTGGAAAATATCAAGAAACAATATTATATCGTAAGCGTTACAAAAAAGAAGAAATTGCAAGGCATCTAGGGTTCATTTCAATTTTTAAAACCGAAAAACTGCAATTAAACAATGAATATTTGCATTTACTGGATCATATAAGTAGTAAAACTAATTAACATATAATTCCAAACTTATATTCTAGCTCCCCTAACGGTACTAGTAGTTTTTTTAACAATAACAATAATTTTCAGATCAAAGCAACAATGACAATTGAGATATCGAATAGCTAGACGCTTAATCTTTAACAATTAAGTTTGTAAATTGCCTTTAACGCTGTTCTGTCTACCACTTTCAACTTGACAGTCTCACAGCTGCTTGCCTAAAAGTATATTATCCTTACACAGTGATAATTTATGTCTTGGTTTTCTGGAAAGTTTCTGTCGACTAACAACTAGGATGTGACACAATCTTCGACAAAGTATATGTATAAATATTTACGTCTAGTTCCTCTTCATCAATTCTTAATTGTACTTTACAACTTCTACCTAAGAGTCTCAATAATTTAATCATTGTTTCTTAAGGGACTTAAGCATTAAATTAAGGATAGTTGTAAAATGTGATTTGGGACGAAAACCTTTTAGAGTACATATTAATTTTAGTATTACTTGGTATTACTGATAAATGTCGAGCATAAAATTCATAAAATTGTTTTTTAATGTTTTGCCCCAGATTGTTTCCTGGTAGTTTTAATTTTTATAATTTCATGTTTGCAAAGATCTATAAAGAAAGCTACGTACAAAATTTTCATCTCTAAATAGCATGCCAACTGGCCCAAGAAATATTTCCTCATGAACTTTCACAACAGACAGTTTTAAGAATTTGTTACTTAAGAATTTAAAACAATTGTTTTCTTTTTCTAATGCTTGCTAAAATATACATATAATTTCCCAGGAACAATGTTAGGCCAATGGGGGCATTTTTTATTTGGGAGAATTCCTTAACTGGTTACCTAGCCCACAGACACAAAAAAAAACAAATAGTTGACATACTATCATATCTTCCTTTTGTATTTGAATGAGTTAATAGAATTGATGGTTCCCTAAATGATCCTAAGGACTTTTTGCATCGTTTTATAACGGTCCCTGGAACCTAGACCCACTATTACTCTCCAGAAATCAAAGAACAGCCCAACCCCAAAGGTTATCCGTCACCAAAAAAGGCAAACATGGTTTTGTCATCAGGAAAGATTATGGCAACTGTATTTTGGAATTCTAATGAATTCCAAATTCCAAAGTCTAATTAGCCAACCACTTAGAAACGGATAAATAATACATGACGAGTATTATGCCTATTTTCTACAACAATTAAGCAAAAATCGAAGAGGAACGACCTCATTTAGCAAAGAAAAAAGTGATTTTCCGTCAGGATAATCTGCGATTGCAATAGCCCAAATTTATGAATTACAATTCGAATTAGTGCCTCATTCGCCTCAAGGTTTTCTTTTTTAGGCCTCATAGTTATCGAACAATCTCTGTAAAGCAACATTTTTCCGCACTTGTCCTCGAAGCTGTTATTGATATTCTTGAAATTTTCAATTAATTTACATGAGTAATAAAAAAATAATTACTACTATTGCTATCCAGGTCGTGTACGAACCCGTAAATTATACTCGAGATTTAATTTTCTTAGCTTGTGTTGACCTAGTTATTCGAGTCCGACGTATAGTCGACCTTCTCTTATAGCAGTCTTTTTGTGGGAATATTTAGATGTATGTTGTACATATTACGCTGTTTAAATTGCTGTCTAGTAAAAACAGACAAAATAAACCCGTTTATCAGGGCAAAATTACTTATCAGCTTATTTCTCTTAAGTTTAAACTAATTTTGTAGCTCTTAAATGCCTCAGGTGGTAACAATAATTGTAAAAAGCTTTATTATTTCAAATTAATAAACGATTAGTAAACATTTATTTTGTTGGTTTTTTTTTCTCTAAAAAAATCTACTACCATTTAATATAATCAAATAAAACCAACACTTTAATTTAAAATTGAAGGAAAAAAATAAGGTTCTGGCAATTTTACCTAATACTTAATAGATGGCGCTCGACCAATTAAAGTAAATCAGTTCGTTGACCGTTTTATTACACAGGTAATTAAACGCGAACACAAAAGAAAATAAAATTAACTTCGTAGGTCAATATTAGATTAAACATAAAAAATTACAAGTGACTTAAGTTTTCTCAGAATCAGTATTATGAAATTCAGTTCACAAAGGATAAAAATTTAAAAAATGGATAGCTATGTTGTTACAACAATCTTTCTATCTGGCCCTTATGTGACGTTCATTAACTAACCTTAATTCTTCGATACCGGTAGTTGTGTGTCTCGGGAATTCAGGTAGTTGGCTTCCTCGGATCTGGAATCGGTTGGATGGATCTTTGTCGTTACTGGTGCCTGGATATCTTGGAATTTTCTGAATAAGGGTCTTTTTCTCGGAAATCAGGAATTCGGGATAGTCTCAATCGGTAAATGTAGAATTTATGATGTAAAAATAAAATTTCTATTCTCGTAAACACTTTAATAGGTGTAGGTTTCAAACCAACTTGACGTCTGATTTTTCTTCAGGTTATGTTACCACTATTATTTTTCAAGGTTAAGTTTTTATTTTACTTTTTTATACGAATCGGAGAAAATTCGGACGTGGTGACTGCTTCGACGTTTGGGACGAGAATGCTTCTTTTTTGTTGCAACATCGTTCAACTTTTTCACAAAACTCCACGCCCCATTGGTAGAATTTCAACGGCGTTACAGAAAAAAAAAAACGAATCGGAATCTAAGTGCCAAAAAATTTTACAACAAAATCGAAACCTATTTTTGGATTGTAAAATGAAGAGGATATTCGTGTTTCCCGTATTTAAGAACCTTTACTGGTAAATTTTGGTACATTAAATCGGCTTCTTTCAGGTTCTGCTTTTTGAAGATGCTTTCGCAAAATTTGAGGTAATTTGAGATTTTTCTGGAAAGTGATGCTGGGATCATGTTGTTGACGTTTTTATTGTTATCTTTAATTCTGAACATTCCTTGGAGAGATTATTTCTCTCAATTTTAGACCTTACGTGAACTGAATGTATTTGCGCCAAATGAAATTTGTGAAGAACCTCATTTTTTGTAGATGGATCTTATAGTAGTAGTATGTTACGATAACAAAGAGTACAATTATGCTTAATTATTACTGATTTACAGTACTGATCCTTCTTTTACAAATCAGCAAACAGATTTAAACGTCAACATTTGATAGATGTGTCATTTTACGTTTAATTCAAGAGTTTTTAGTATGCATGCATCATAAACGAATCAAAACACACCCATAAGCGTGCATAATCGGGCGTTTATCGCACGGCGTGCGTATAAAGGTTGCTTGGTAACAGCCAATCCCAAGCGTTTAGTAGTCCAGTGAAATGTCAGGAAATGTCAAATGACATATAGGTACATGTCACTCGATAATATGTATTGGAATTATTGATTTGAATTATTATTTGGCCTTTGCAGGTATTAAACTTAATTCAGCTTCAGCAGCTAGTTTTTGAATTTCTGCCGACATTATTAATACAACAATGATGTTTAATAATTAAGTGAAATGTCAAATGACATAATATAGAGACACATCTCACTCGATAAAATGTTTTGAAGTTATTGATTTGATTTCTTCTAGTTAAAATTATTGTTGCATTTATACTAAAAAATATCGTATGACACAGTGCATACTTAGCTTTTAAAGCACTGGTAACGTTAAAGCCACCCCGCTTCGCGTCGTGGCTTTAAACTCGTTACTCGTGCTTTAAAAGCTCGATAATGCACTAGTGTCATAATATACTATTGTTAGGACAAAATTCTGATAATTAGTAATGGTACTTGCTTCAACTTTATTTAAATAGAAGATGTAACAAATTTGGAACAAAAATAAAGAAAATTTGTAATCTCTTTATGATAATCCGTATCCTTTATTATTTTTTAAGTATTAACGATGTATTTTAGTTATTAAGATCATTTTGGTGACTGTTTCGTGATTCCATAGTTTTCTGAATTAAAAACATTATCCTAATGTGATTATATCGCAATATATCGGTCCAAGGTTTTGATGTTGAGTAGAGTAGTAAGTTAGTAGGTACATACATCAATCGATTGCGAATTGGGAAAAAAATCCTATACATATTCATGAATCTTAAAGTATCATCAAAATTTTCCACAATTACGACGGATAGAGAAACATTTCTCAGGCAATTTCTATTTGGGCGGAACCCAATCTCATTTACGTTTCATAATAGCCAATTTAAGCTCCTCGAAAGGGGAAACCTTTCTATTATTGCCACATTATAACCGCAAAGCTCTCTCGTAAAACGTAACCCACTAATACAATTCAATCTACGGTTCCTTTCATATTTAAATCGGGTTATACATTTTCGCGTGCAACATGAGCGCTACATACTTTCGCAATCTCCATCTATAAAAAAAATACCCGCCCCCACAGCGTCGCTCCCTTTTCAATTTATATAGAGAGAAAATATATACAGGCGTCAGTTCTCAAAATACTTGAACGTTGTTTTCTTCGGATACGTAAAAAATTGAACGCGACGCAGGGTTTGAATCTGGTTAGGAAATAAATCTGATAAGAGAGGACGCTACCGACTGGTAGTTCGACCGCCGTAGGATAAAAAAAAATC
This sequence comes from Popillia japonica, assembly GCA_004785975.1. NCBI lineage: Eukaryota > Metazoa > Arthropoda > Insecta > Coleoptera > Scarabaeidae > Popillia > Popillia japonica. The sequence goes on along the minus strand of SMLS01073359.1, from coordinate 61,702 downwards.
AAATTGACAAACACAATACCAATTTGAATAGCAAATATACCCTGCTTCACCATTGGCGCGTCCGCAAATACAGTCTGAGACGTCTATATGGGTTCCGCAGCAACCTGTGGATGTAATATGGCCAACCATAAAATCGCGGGATATTTGTTTAGGTCACGGGATAGGTTTTAAGGTATGCGCATACATTTGAAGGTGAACGGTGTGACATAAAAAATGCATCGCCCTGTGAAATTATCGACGTTCTTGTTGAAAATGAATGTTGACACTTGCGAAACGTGACAACACAAACTAATTAAATGGAGCCGGCAGCGTCGATGTAATTTGACGACAACTAATTGATTAACTGCCATTTGATTTATAACAGTTTACAAACAAGTTAGCATCGTTATATTTCAAATACAAAAAAGGCACATATCTACCTATAAATATGTACCTAAATCAATATTAATACATCATGAAAATTGTTTTAATAGTATATATACAGTGTACTACCACTTTTCCCGTCTTGGTTCATCGGTATAAATTTGAAATTGGTTTTAGTGGAAAAAAGATTGACGGGAACAAGAAAAATGCTGTTTGCGACAAAGGATGTTCAAAAAAGCAGTAGAAAGGCCTAATCTGGTTTGGTACTATGTTATAGAGGTTACATTCACAATCATATCCGACATGGAGGACTAGCTCTGGAAGAGCTCTGGTAGACCCATAATAAAGAGGAGCATCGGATGTTTCCTTCCATTTTTAGGTTAAAAAAAGTCCTTCGGGGTAATTCCTCCGGCATGACGTAGCTCTGTACATTCTATCCCCCATTAGGTTCCCAACTACCATGCCTTCAAATACTTTCCTGATTAGAGTAGGCTGTTTTTAAGTATTTTTTTTAGTAAGATTGGTGACACTGCAATACTTTTAAATTTTAAATAGCTTCCTTCAAATTGTGACAGTTGTTAATAACATATCTAAATTAGAAAAGTTTACACTTGATTGTATTATTTTATTATTAATATGTTAGAATTACAACACAAAAAGTTTATAATCGAAAGTTACTTTAGAACTGGTCGAAAATTAGATAATGGAGAATGGGTTTATTCCATTAATCAGTGCTTGCAGGATTTCCTACTCTCGTAAACCTGGCGGTGGAGCACCTAAAAAACGAACCGCAGATTGCATAGGGGATATTCAACGTCGAATATACAACTCACCTAAAAAATCAATAGCAAAGCTTTCGCAAGAAGTGCAGTTATCAGTGGGAACATGCCATACCGTTTTAAAAAAGGACTTAAAATTGTTTCCGTATAAAATTCAGGCAGTTTTTGAACTCACGCAGGTAGATTTTGGTACGAGAACACAGTACTGTCAATGGTTTTTAGATAATATAAATAATGACAACATTCTTGGCAAATGCTTTTTTTCCGATGAGGCTTGGTTCCATCTTTCTGGCTATTTAAATAAGCAAAATATGAGAATGTGGTCAGCAGAAAATCCTCGCGAGTTTATAGAAACTCTATTACATCCACAAAAAATAGGCGTCTGGCTAGCAGTTTCAAGGAGACGTATTATAGGGCCCATATTTTTTAACCAAACCGTAACTGCTGAAATGTACCGAAATGAATTATTACAACCATTCATTACTTCATGATGATGAACTTACAGAAGGATTTTTTCAGCAAGATAATGCACCGGCACACAAGTCTCGAGACACAATAGCTTTTTTGCAACAATTTTTTGATGACAGAATTATGAATTTTCCCCCAAGATCTCAGGATCTGACAATTTTGGATTATTTTATTTTTCCATATTTAAAGAATACCATTTTCAAAACCAGACATCACACAATTGCAGAGCTTTGCAATGCTATTAGGAATTCCTGCGCTGACATAACCCCACAACTTCTGGTAAATGGGTTTGAGAACATGAAGCGTAGAGTTCGACTTTGTCTTCAACATACTGGACAACACTTTCAGCATTACCTTTAGTAATATGAACTTTTAAATTTAATTCATATATAAAATAATTTTTCTAAAGTTCAATTTTTGTACACATTTTGGTGACATACAAACTGTCAAAGTGATTAAAATTTAAAAGTATTGCAGTGTCGCCAATCTTACTAAAAAAATACTTAAAAAACAGCCTACTCTAATCAGGAAAGTATTTGAAGGCATGGTATGTTTCCAACATAGCAGAGACAAATTATATTCTTCCTTTTCATTCTTATTTATGAAAGTCATTATGTACCTTGCTTAGTGTATACCACACAGGCAATGATTGTCTTAAAATTGCTCGAAATTGAAACAAGTTTAACCGCGAAATTCAAACTGCATAGTGTACAATTTAAGAAAATATTTTAGATTTTCAAACAATTAACAAATGTGAAATCTGTTTTCTCACATATTAAACTAACCCTCTTAAAACTATGTAAAAAAGAGTGAATTATAATGCAAAAGTAAAGTAATTCGAAGGAAAAATTATCTTCAAATAGTACGCGTCCTGTCAACAAAATGTCCGAATGACATATGACATATCCGATAAAAAAGAGGGGGTGGGTGCGTTTTAAAAATAAGGTCGGACGTCCTTGTGTGTTTTGTCGTCGTTTCAAAATTCTGGTGGTGCATAACAGTTAATTTTTATCCGCGTCTCAAATTACCCGGTGAAAAACGTCCGATCACATTCTTTTTCTTTACATCCTACTCTAAAGTAGTACAAAAATCACTCCGCATGGGCATATTATCTCTACGCTAACGCTTTTAAGTCTCTTATTATAAAGATTAGCGTTTTATTTAAACATGTCAGAATTTTGTTAATGTGTTTGTACGGTTTTGTTTTCATTGGAGCTATAACTATTTGAATATTGACAATGGATGCATTTACGTCTTTTATAAAAAGTTTCCATATTTAGAGTCTATTTCAATAGAGTTTGGCACATTACGTCAGCTGCGCATAGAACAAATTTTAGTCAAACGCACCACGTTGCTAAGCAACGACCAGTAGCGGCCGTGTACTATGTGGATGTTTAACAAGAAGCGACATTTTATTTTCGATCGTCCGTAGTTTCAGGTGTTTAGCGTTGTGGTGTTGAATTTGGCCTGCGTCCTTTCGAGTTCAATTTTGTTCTTAAATCTTCATCGTTGTCGTTAAAGGAAAAGTTTTTGGAGACTACCTTCGAAAATGCTAGATATCTACGCTTATAAATACGTATATTTTTCGTGTGACGTCACACTTTGCGCAAGTTGATATGACGTACCTCATGTGCCAAACTCTAGTGAAATAGACTATACAATAAAAGTTTTGTTTTCGTATAATCGTTTTTAATTTCGAAAATTCCCCGAAATAAAGTTGTTTTTGAGGATTCAATCAGAATATTGCTTATATTGATAGACTGTAGATAAATTTAATGGTTTCTAAAAAGAAACCTCCCAACAAACGAAATTTAAACTTTGCACAAAACATTTTTAGTAACTTAACGTTAAATATGAAGTTACTTAACGTTAAATATGAAGTTACCTACAAATCTGAATTGAATTGTTCTTTTTAGAGGTTTATGTTGAAGTTACTGAAAATAGTTGCACAAAATTTGAATTTTGTTTACAAGGCTTTATACTAACTACATTTATGAATATACAGAATTAACTTGTATAATTCATTTAACGAAAATTTTAAATTACAGTTCAATTATTATATAAATTATTAGCCAGCTGATTTCGAAATGCGTCCCTTTCAACATTTTTTTCCACTTCTTCCACATTCCTAATATTTTGAATGTATAGGACATTTTATCCTTCATCAATATATTTCCGAATAAGTAAATCAGATTCTAACAAACATACATATATTGTGTAGTACACAGCAGGCTAATATTGTTTTGGGAAGTAAGTCAATCCTATTCATATCAAGGTTTCTAATGCCCGGTTTCTGAAACGTCAAGCAGCAGTTATCTGCTCAGTATCTGGCGATTTAACAAACACAGTTCTTGTTAAATTGCCAGATACCAAACAGATAACTGCTGTTTGACGTTTCAGAAACCGGGCATTAGTCTTCTAAAACATCCAAATAAAAGTGAAAACGATCTTTCAACCACTTGCCGCGTTCTTGCATGACAGCTATTGAAATTAGTTTGAACTTCATTTAATTTTCTTTTTTTCTATGTATCATGGCAAACACCAACTGTAAAATGGGCATGCTTTATCCCCCAATATACATATATTCATTATTTATAAAGTAGCTTTGGTTGTTATTAACAAATTCTTGAAAGATTGGTGAATTTCTAAATACTCTGCTAGAGTAGCCTGCAAAACAATGAAAAAAGTGGGGACGCTATTACTTGCAAAGTTATTGCATGAAAATGTTTTCTGTTCACATATTGTTCTGCATTTTGCTTTAGTGCTTTAATTGGTACATAGGTGCCTGTGAAACTTTTAAATTTTTCAATGATTGCATTTCAATATCTGGCCACTGTATTATACTACGAGAAATATCACTTAATGCATCAATAACCCGAATAAAACACCAGAACAGTGAAGCTTTGCCCGTAATAAATTTGTTACCAACACTCCTAAAACAATATAATATGATGCTATAAATGAAGTAAATATCAAAAGAAATGAATGCAAATATATTGAAGACATTGGTAATAATTGCCAGTTAAATACACTAAAGCGCAATTACCTATAGCTCTGTGGGGTTGCCAGAGGGGGGCGCCTAACTCCACAACACACACGCGATTCGTTTCTAAAGTACTTTATTTAGCATTTACGCCAACCTGCAACCAGAATGTAACCAAATCTACAGTCCGGACGTCCAACGTCGAACGAGCACCGAACGTAGTTGCTAATTTTGAAACACACCCTAGCGCAAATAGTGCGCTTCCCGGACAATCATTGGTGATAGCTTACTCACAAAAAAGATAATGCCAAAAAGGCACGTTGCACATCTTGGAAATATAGTCGGTAATAAGTTCTTATGGGATAGCAGTATCCATTGTATATACATACATATATATATCGGGTTCTTTTTTTTATTGTTACACATACCCTCTATGTGTAACATTAAAAATATAATTGTCAATGCATTGGCAGAATAAAAGGCAACCAGTCATACCTACACTCATGTGTTGACGTATGAGAACCACGCGTGTTTTAGTTTAACGGATTTACCAACTATTCTTTTTTTGACATACATACTGCAATTCGTGTATTAGAAAACTATTGAATTTAAGCGCCAAAGGATATTACAATCTGATTTTAAGGTTATGGTTATTTATTGAGTACTGAGTATAGCACCTATTCTAACCGCTTCTTTTTCGTGCGCTATTAAACGGGCACTACTAGAACTATTATTTTTCTGGTACCACATTACGTACTTTTTCATCTTTATTGTATTTATTCATCGTTTAAATAAATTATTATTAATTTTCAACACAATGTATGGAAAATACGTGAATAAAAATTGAGCAATAACATATATTAACATAAAAAAATGTTTTCTTTATTCCATCGTAACGATTTAAGAATTACATCTAATGTATGTATTTTTGTTTTTGATGTATAACTGGTTGCCTACCATGCTGCTAATGGATTGTCAATTACCTTTGTATGGTTACACATAGGGGAGGTGCATATGTGTAATAATAAAAAAAGAACCCGGTATATAAGATTCTATCATTAAAAATATAATGATGGCAGATCAGGTATGTTTGCAATTTGTCAAAAAATTATGTTCATGAGAACATGCACCCTGATTTATTTGTTCGATCTTTCTCTAGCCAACCTCCAGTTTGCATCTTGCAGATTCTTTAGATGTTTTACACATTTGTTTTCTTCAGATTTAATAATCATAATCAGTCCTTTTGCTGGTATCCAATAAACGGGGTAATCTTGTTGTCACATTGTTGTCTTGATTACTTTCCCGTCGTTTACATAGGAAATAGCATTAAAGTACTGCCCAGTTGGAGCTCGCCTTTTTAGGTGGTTTTCCGATTTCCATATTATTAAAAATAAAAGACAAAGATTTTTGCGAATCCATGTCTAGAAAACAACTTCTTAATTAGGTAAATAGGTAAATGAATCTTTCCAACACAAAGCTTGACTTGTGACTGAAGTTTGTGCACAAGAGAAAAGTAATTTCTTCTATACTATATCTGCTGGCTTCAGCAGCATAAATCCGCTGGAATTCATACTGAAAACACACATGATTCCACCAGAAGGATTCAGTGGTTTGAAGCAAACAAAGCGAATTTGCAAAATAATTGCAGAAATGGGGATTAGTTCAATCGCTTCCTTCACTTACTATGTAGTAGCATATATAATACTAAGTATTAATATGGTCAAAGAAGTGTAGTTCCATTCGACAAATATAGAGCGGCGACACAGTCTCCTCGGACCGGTGATAGTTTTCAAGGGGAGGAGTAAGGGACGTACGTACGCAACCAACGGTCCAGATAAATAATCGCTGCTATGCCTGGTACTATTATAAACGTCTTACAAGAGCATTTAGGTTAAATGTTATTTAAAACTGTCATTTTTACATATATTTCTCCTAGTTTTAACTGTCACTTAAATCTACGAATTGTGCCTATACATTTTGTTTTACATCCAAAATTTCTCTGGGCGCACGCACCTTCTACAGTTATCTACAGTCAACTGTCGGCGGCCTCTATATTTGTCGAATGGAACTATTCTTTGCACGTATATATATTTAGATAGTATTTGGTAGTAGTAATCCACTACACACAACAATGTTTTGTTGCTAGGATGCTTATAAAAAAACCTATGAATCACTAGGGTAAATATTCTAGGTATTAGATTACAAAGAATAGGAGATCTCAATAGAAAATTACGAAGAAACCCAAGAGTAGTGACAATTTTCAAGATGTTCTTAAAGATTTTAACTTCATTTCTCAATATTTTTTATTCCTATGGGCGGGTAAGCCCTAAACCACTGCTCGGCCGAAAGACTTATTTTGCCTCCATGTTGTTTGAAGCCTCCCGACTCAGTTCCATTCAAAGAAAGGCTTGTGTGCGTTGGTCGAAAGTTAATTTTTCTACTCTAGGCCCAAAAATAGCTCTGGCGCATCTCCGCGGTCTCAATGACGCGACTCAATCTTCCTATTCAAACACCCGGTAGATCTGCATATCCCGTGCAACATAATCGATGTGACAGCTTCATGGATGAGCGCGGGAAAGAACAACTGGTGCATCGTACTACATTATTAACATGATAATGTCGTCAAATTCAACTAAAAAACTATAGCACACCGCGATAAGATAAGAATAAAATCATTATTGTTGCGATCATCATTAAGCTCTTCTGATTGCGTCCACAGCGTATACCATGTTTACGCTTTAATACGAAATATTGTACATAATAAATAGGTAGACTAACTCGTTTGTCTGCTTGCCTTCATAATACTTGTTTGTAAAACAAAACTTTCGTGTAATCCACACCGACTTAATAATTTTCCTAACTTCCACTAAACTTGTCGTATCCAAGGCGCAATTTCACTTTTTCGCTTTATATTTAATTAATTTAGACCTCCATAGAAAATCCAATTAACTAAATGAATTAGACGGTATATACTTAACTCTCTTCAGAGCTGTTTGTAGTCTTGCAGCGCCAAAAATTAACTAATTGTTTCTAGAGTTAAATAGTCTTAATTAAATTAATCTGCTTGAACCGTTCAGGACGTGAGAGTTCCGTCTGGATTTAAAAACTCGGTATATGTACGCATAGGCGGCTTGTTTGCAGACGGCGCGTATACATACACTATAGATAATTTAAATTATTGGAGTACATGTATTTAAATTAGTAATGAAGCCGTTGCAATATCGGAAACATCGCGCACAACTTATCTCAGGTCCTGCGGCGGTGCTTGTTTACCGAATCGCGAATTGAAAAAGGTAAAAATTAAGTGAAAGTTATATCGTGCTTGAACGGATAAAGCGACAGATTGGTGTGAATGGTGTGCGGCGGTTATTTTGAGGACATTTACAGTTGTTACCGTTATTAATAGGATCGTTTAGAAGATTAATATATTTTCTATCTAGCAGGTAAATCATGTTTAATTGTTCTATTAACCTATTGAAATATTTTTCCGTCTGGTTTAAATCTGCAGAAATAATTTCCGAAAAAAGTCCACAGTTACACAGATCATTATTTCTTATGGTGAACTAAAAACATAACTCGCATATGTTGAGTTTTAATTAGTTTAACAGAATAGATAGATAGATAGATAGATAGATAGATTTATTTGCAAGTTGTTGCATTGTCACATCACATCCATGTATAAACAAAACAAAGTACACAACAGTTTAAAAAAAGTGTAAAAATAAAACATTTGTAGCTGTGACTAGTTATCAAGTATATCCAAAAAAAAAACCAAATAAGGAAATGACTAGAACTTATATGTTAAATAGTCTTCTACACTGTAGAACGTTTGCTGCATCAGAAACTCCTTGACCGCTCGATGAAAGCTTCGTTTGGACATGCCCTTCGAATTGAATATTAACTTTTATACAAAGTTTGTAGTGTTCGTTAATAGTACATACAATTACAAAGCAAAGTTCGCAGAACTCGTAAAGTTTGTTATTTATATATCCTATGTCAAGTTTGTCATCTGAAGCTGTCATATTGCAAAATCAATTTACAATGCCGAAGATCGAATTTATCAAAATGTTCTTAAAAAGACTCACATTACATAACATATTTTTCACTATTTCGATCATTTGGGAAAGTATTCTGGCGCAACTTACTAAACTTCAACTACAAACAACAATTATTTCTTTATTTTGACAGATCAAAGTATCAAAATATTTTTAGCAGATTTATTATGACAGATAAATGATCAAAATATATTTGACCAAATATCTGACGGCTGTCAAATTGTAAAACAAACAGCAATTTTTACCCATTTTGACAATTTAATTATCAAAGTATTTAATAGACTCAATGTTCAGTGTAGTACCAAACAAAAAAAAATCTAACACTCGCAAAACTATAAAAAAAGCTTCTCATTTTTTACAATTTTAGAACACTTATAGAAACATGCCTGCAAGTTTGTGTGCTTTTTAAGAAAGATGCCAAACTAAAAAAACATTTGATTTGCGATAATTAAAATACTTATGATAATTGTTAAACTACAAAAACTTATTTGTTACGGGTTAAACAAACACAACTCATCCAAATGCGCCATCAAACACAGAGATTCAGAATCCTATGAAATCTCACAAATGCATTATTTGGAAACATACGTGCGTAGCTAACAATTTTAAAAACTGAGCGTTTCTCATCAAATTAAATTTTTTGCATAATTGTGAGTTTAAAGGTAAAAACTGTGTTCTTTTCAAATATTGGGCGTCTTTATCCTTAAAACATTTCTAAAGTCATGTATTCTCTCGTTATTTTTGAAAGTTTAACTATGACAGTTCAATTTGTACAGAGCATTTTTTTAATATAAAGCAATATTAAGAAAGAAAAAAAAATATTTGTTGAAAATAGCTAAAACGGGTCTGTACAAAAGTTCTTCAATGTTTTATATGTATCATACTAAAATATAATATCATTTAGAAGCGAAATGAATAAATGCCGTGAAAAATAAGAAAATAAAGCATCCAGAAAACTGTCAAGTAACATAACCTAGTGATAGCATATATTAGATACTTTAAATTAAGAACAGACAAACGATTTGGCAACATTGTCCCATATTCCCAAACGAATACTTTTGACAAGCGTCGACAACTTTCATAGATTTGAAGTGTAGGTATAGGATCATATCTATGTATGCATGTATATGAAATGCGAACTAATGCAATATTTGACACAGTACCGTTTATTTAATTTCTTGAACATTATTGTACTTCTAGAGTATGTGTGTTATCGGCGATAAATATATTACATTATAATGTATGTAAATAAAACTATATTATTGTTTACAAAATTATTTAATTTTTCATTTTTTTGTTGTAATAAATTGAGTTTTATTATTATTTAAAATTTATATTATGTTTCCCATAGAAAATCTGCTAACATACATAGTAGGTAGGCAAACATTTATAACCATGGAATCCAAAAAACTGTGTACCTAGCCATTCGACGACTAAATCGATGTGTTAAAAAAATAGAATAAAAAATTAAAAGAATTGACTGTTTTCATAACGCAATAATTAATTAAATACACTGCACGATTTTATAAGGTATTTAGAGCAGCTCTGCAGATCTGGGAATATATATCATAACAACAAAAAATTATATATGTATTTTAACACCATCCACGGATTTAATTTATGGCAGGTATTTTAATTATTTTTAGATTTTTTCGTATACATTAAATATGCCCTTTTCTAATTTTGCATTTAACATTTTTTGCTTTTTAGTCAAACTACTTTGTAAGATCGTAAATAAGTTTTTTTACAAAAATTCTTAACTCTGTTACCGAAATTTATTTTTGCAGTATTTCTACTACGCTACTATATTTACTTATGTATGTAATTGGTTTGTAGCAAATGTGTGTGTTTACAGTTTATCAGAATTTAAATGACAGTGATTTTATAAATTTCGCTTCCGTAGATCTCATTAAAACAAATACATAGGTAGTTTTTAATATACTATTGATGTTATTATGGTATTGAAATCAAAAAATGTCCTCCCTACGACCCTGAAAAATTGAATATTTGGATTGTTACTAAACTTCTCGTGTGTCTTGCAATTTAATTTTATATAATTTCAGCATTATTAATCAAAGAAAGAGAACCATAAAGCTCTTGAGCTATACCTACTTAAATTATTATTAATGACAAAATTGTCTTATCAAACTGATGCAGTATTGCCAGATCTTTTCCCACACTTTAATGGTATATCTGTCCGTGGTTATAATTACACATACGTTATTGTTACGTACTAGAGTGTGGAAAAGGATACTACTGAAACATGTGTCAGATCGAATTTATCTCTCGTGAATATTTTTGTCACGTGATCCAGTCGACTCTTAAGTTGGTACTATAAGGAAGGGTGACTTATTTTGCTGTGATACAGGTTATATTATACTGATAACAGATTAGCTTTACTGTTTCATGGAATTTACCCACTGACTCTTCAATGAAATACCGCAGTTCTTGGACAATTTGAAAAATTCTGCCCAAAATTCTTGTATACAAGGCTGCAAAGAGTACAACCATTTTCAATTTTCTAATTTTACACCATTTCTAAAGTATGTTTCTATAGAATCATAGAGAATAATCACCATGAGAAATAATTTCATAGCTTGCTACAGGGTAAATGTAAATGATCGTATGGTATATTTAAATTGGCCGAACATACTTAGACAAAAAAAAATTGTGCCGACACTCCAATAACGTACTAAAAATAACAACTCAGCATCAGGCCAATACGGGCATTATTTATTTTATTAATTCGAATGCCGAAGGTATAACTTCCGAAAACAATAAATGTTTAGTCTGGCGGAATTCCTGCCATTTTCGCCGGTATTTCTCATCCGTTAATTAACAAAAGGCACACAAGCGGCATACATATTTGCCCGGTTATTTTCTTAAGGCGTCCGTAAAATTCGGAAAATATCCGGCCGGCGCAGACTAGTAGAAAAACTGTCTCTTCGCAATGTCGAAGTAAATTAGAGAGACAAATACGAAGAAACGTATTTGTTGTAGGTATATACTAGGTAGGTACATGCGCAGTACCGTTGTAGTCTTTCTAAGCAAAATTATAACGAATAAACATCTATTTTAATTAAATGCAAATAATCCTACGATGAATACAAAACGTTCAATGTCGGAAATTCGGTGTACAGTAGAAGCGCTTCGGAATTAATTATTAATATTTGTTGGTGGCAGTGGTTGACTAATTACATGGGCGTTTCGCCTAAACGATGCGAGAAATCAATATGCTCTGCGGCGATGTTGATTTAATTTACAATTTGTCTCATTAATATTGTTTGTGTCTAAAGTACGCTTCATGTTATGACACCCGGCAGTCATTATTCCGGTGGGTTTCCTCCTCCTATCATGTATATGTATGTGTACTATAGTATCGGTTAACTCAATCATTAAAGAATATTTTATTGCGCGTATAATGGTATTTTGTTAACTTAGTTCTCAAGAATAACGGTAGATATTATATGCTAATACATAAGATCGTGCGTATAATGTAAATAAGCTCTATTGTTATAGGAAATATTGATTTAATCAGTATACTGAATTAGTTACGTCAGAGTACTGTCAGTGAATGCTTCCGACAAGGATACCTATGGAAGTAGACATAATCATTTTTGGACTTGAGTTATATCGCCGAGGCTTTATATACAGGAAATTTAACTGGCAACGTCTACTTAAATTTATTGCGAAATGAGGTTGTTCGAGCACTTGCGGCCCTCTTTCCAAATGCAAACATAGGTGATCACCCTAATGCACATTTTTGGTTTCAACAAGATGGAGCTCCCCCCCATTTTGCCCATAATGTCCGCGATTATTTGAATGAAATTTTTCCGGAACGTTGGATCGGACGTAGAGGAGCAATCGAATAGCCAGCACGTTCGCCAGATCTCTCGCCATTAGATTTTTTCTTTTGGGGTCACTTGAAATGTCAAATGTACAAAAATTGTCCACATAATCTTGAACAATTGGAAGAGAGAATAGTTCAAGAAGCCAATCGCATCACTCCTGAACAAATACAAAATTCAATAATTTCAATAAATTTTACTGACCGTTTACATTTTTGTCAAATTGTAAATGGAGAGCATTTTGAACAATTATTGTAATCGCAACCTGAATAGACAGGTATCTTGATTTTTCTATATTAAGACACTGTTTTAATTTTTTTAGTGTTTTCTTGTGAATAAAAATAAACATCTTAATACTTCCTGAACGTAGTTTTTTATTTTGCATTCAAAAGTGTTAAAAAAATCTGGGCGTTCCGTTTAAAAAAAAAGTTGGACGTATTGCCGATTAAACCGGAAGTGGAAAAAATATAAACTGTATTGCATAAAATGCATTTATATTAACTATACCCCCATACCAAATTTCAAAAATCATAATTTTCAAATAAAGTTATTCGACCGTTCCGGGACTTTTTACTAACGCTGTATAATAACGAAGGAAACCTGAAATGTTTCAGAAATTAGCAATAGATGGGGCCTGAATGACGCCTTATGACAACTGTCAAAATTGCTGACGTTTTCTGTAAATAGTAAGTAGATAAGCTAATAGAGAATGGGTTCACTTTTTTCTATGATTTAACATAGTGGTCTAAGATGCCGTTCAAGGCCATTTGCGTCGGTGGACAAAACCAGGTCTAAACCAGATAATATGTCGCCACCGGTGACAACAGCTACCTACGTTTTGTTCACCGACGCAAATGGCCTTGAACGGCGTTCTTAGACCTCTATGTTAAATCCCATAAGAAAGTGAGCCCGTTCTCTCTTAGCTTATCTACGATAGTAGTTGTTGTAGTTGTGTGCGTGCGTTTTATGTAGCAAGTCAGGCGATTCATGGCGGAACTAGTCTATCACTTTCGACCATCAGCTTCTGGGTGAACGAATTGAAACGTAGCCGCAAAAGTACAAGTGGCGAACCACGCAGTGGACGTCCAAAAACCACCATCAAGGATGAAATGATCGACAGGATTCATGATGTGCTGTTAGCCGATCGCCGATTGAAGAGAATACGGCTGAAAGAGATAACATAGATCACAACTATCTTAGAAGAACGCTTTGATCATATTCTACACAAAAACTTGAGTATGAAGCTTTAGGCGCGATTTGGTACTGCGTTTGGTCACATGGGATCAAAAACGAAATCGGGTGACCGTTTTGGAGGACTGTCTCTCTAGAATTTAACGATGAGACTTGGATTCACCACTACATACCTGAAACCAAGAAATAGTTGAAGCAGTTGACTTTTCCGGGCGAATCGACTCCAAGCAGAGACCTTTCCATCGGCCATAGTCATAGCCACAATTAATACTTTACCACCACGACAATGCACCGGTTGTGTCCAATTTGAATTAGTCTCTCATTCTGCATATTCACCGCACTTAGCCCCCAACGACTTTTTCCTGTTCCCAAATCTGAAAAAATCGCTGGCATGAAAAGGATTTGCCTGAAATTAGGAGGTCATCGCCGCAGATAGCTGTTTTGCACACCTCGAAACATCCTACTTTTCCGACGGCTTAAAGAGACTGGAACACCGTTTGAAAAAGTGTATTGATCTTCACAGTAACTACATCGAAAATTCTACATTTTAGATCACTCTCGTACATCTTCAATTAGAAAAATAATAAGGACATGGCGTTCAGTATAGACAGGAAGGTCTGTATTTAAACATTTTAATCTAGATGCTACCCACTAAAATCTGTAATAATATTCGTGCAATAAATTTGGTGTTACTCCCGCAATATGGCAAGCAGCCAAGCTTGCTGAAGGAACATTATGATCATATATTCCAGCGGAGTAGAGGTCATAATATAGTCGATCTTATCCTCGTTGTTATTCGCCGTTTACAGCAAGAATTTATTAAAAGACTTGTATAATATCAAGCTGCACAAAGACAACATTTTGAACTACTTTTAAAAATGTCAGCGTACACATTTTAAAGTGTATAATTTTCTATAGAAGCATTTACAAAATAAAATAGAAATAACATGCAATAACATGTAATTTTAAAATGTAAACTAAATAGTGTTGATTTGGTAGCGGATATATGACATTATAATAATCAACAGTTCCCCTGCTTAAATATTAGCCTTTCAATAAATCGTAAATCTTGCGTATTTAAATCTTTTTGGCTCGACTTGCGTTAAATAAGCAGTTATACTTTAAAAAAGCGTAAGAATACAGAATCTGAACAAAATTTCTTGCGGAAATTGTTTTTTTAATTACGTGTTTATTAACCCGAAGAAAACATTTATATCTAACGTATCGGCGATAAGTGCAACGTTTACAATTTGCATGAAATATAATTCTTAGTATTATGCACATTAAGATGGGAAAAAAAATTCAATGACAGGAATTGAACGCGAGCCGCCAGAATAATAGGCGTAGATCTAGTCGAGAACGCTACGCACGCTTGCTTATACGGAGACCAAATCTAACATAACATAATTGAGACTCATCACGATTCGTTTCGGACAACTCTGGCGTTCCCTTTGTTAGTCACTAGTTCGCGAATCGCACAAATATTCGTGAATTAGCTGACGTTATAGTCCTTCATTCTATTTAATTCGGAGCAGGTTTTAAAAGTACTTTGAAATATAGAAAGGGGTACAAAAAGGTTACATAGTTAGTGACAGAGATTACATATTAAACATCAGTTTTTTTCCAAAAACTTCAAGTTTCAAATTTGAATTACTTGTTCCAAACATTGATACGTTCGAAAAATACGAAAAAAAAAAAACATGGCTTGCTGCTTTTCCTGCAGTGATGGTTTCAGAGAATGTCTTTTGCCTCTGACGTCTTGGTTGGCATGAAATGGTTGGCACTGATTTCTGTGATTGTGATGCAATTTCATGTCAGGTGTTCCAGACCTTCATCTTTCTCCCCGCAGAACCTTCAGTCACTATGCTGTTTCAGATCTAGCCTTGCCATGTCTTTCCCAAGGTATAGGCATAGTCTATTTCTGCTAGCTCTAGCATGGCCTCTTCTCTTTGCTTGTCAAAACCAGGAAATTTCTTCCAGAAAAATGTTCTGACCTGCTCTCCTCTCCTCCCTCTGTCTTTGAGTTCTTTTATGTATGTGGGTGCTCATCCCTATGAAACAAATGAAGTCGTGGCGGCCTTCTTTACTAATAGGTTAGCTTTCTAGTCGTTGTGCGCTTTCAGTATTTGATTCTTGTCCCATACTAATTTTACTTTTAGTTCTCTCCAGGTAAGTCTACACACTTCTCCCAGCCTTGCTCTCATCTCTTTAACACGTCCACATAGTACTCATCATCTTTCTCTGCAAAAATTGTTCACGCAGGTGATGACCTCCTCATTTGACAAAAACCTGTGTCCTCCGAGCAAAAGTTTTAGATTGGGGAACAAAAAAATTCACTTGAGGCTAGAAATCTGGTGAGTAAAGAGGGTGACCAAAGTAGTTCAAACCGTAATTCGTGGATTTTTGCCATGGCAACCGATGAGGTGTGAAACGGCACATTGTCTTGGTCAAACAGATTTTGTTTTCAGTAAATGTGGCCGTTTTCCCACAAATTCTGCCTTTAGCTTCTTAAGCAGTGATGCGTGGTATGCTCCTGTAAGATCCTGAACATAATCCATTATGATAACCCCACGAGTATCCCAAAAAACCATATTCCCTAGCTTTTATTGATGAGGGCTGCCATCTTCACGTTAAGGTAACATTTCAGACCACCTTCGTATATCTCTGTACTTCTTCATTTATTTTTTTCAGAACCATTCTTATAGTATGTAATAATGTTTCCCTTTGGTGGGTTGGTGAAGTATTTCCTTCCCATTCCCTGTTGTTGCTTAGTCTCGCAAGAAAATTATTTTCGAAGCTATATTGCGTAGTATGCTCCTGTAAGATCCTGAAGATAATCCATTAAGATAACCCCACGAGTATCCCAAAAAAACAGTCGCCATGACTTTCCCAACCGAGAAAGCAACCCAACCATTTGGAACCGAAATTGCTGAAATTTTAGTAAGTTCAACGATGCGCAATAGCTTTTATTGACGAGGACTGCCTTCTTCACGTTAAGGTCGAAAACATTTCAGACCACCTTCGTATATCTCTGTACTTGTTCATTTATTTCTTTCAGAACCATTCTTATAGTATGTAATGATGTTTCCCTTTAAGCAAATGGGTTGGTGAAGGATTTTTCTTCCCATTCCCTATTGCTGCTTAGTCTCTTAAATTCTTTTCGAAGCTATATTTCTTAACCATTTCATCGTTTGGTTGAGTTAGAACTGGGATCTTCCAGTCTCTACCATAGTCGGTCTTTGCCGTCCCGCATGAACCAGTTCCTGATTGAAAACCCAGGATCATTTTCTTGATATTTTGCTTCACGTTTAAAAGATATTTTGAACAGTCTTCACTTCATCTTTTGCTAAACTTATCATGGACGACCATGTATGTATACTTATGTATGTGTTATATTGCTTTCCACGTTGTGCCACAAAAATGTATAGCTACGTGAATTATGAAAAACAATGAAATAAAAATAATAGTTCTCAGAGTAAATTTTGGTCCGGTGAGCTCTCTCTCAGAGGTGTTCACGAGTTTTAGCACTGCTGTATAACGAAATAAATCAACAAACATCAAAATTACCTCTCTCAATAAGACAAACAACTCAAAATATAAACCATTTTATTATAATTCATTCAGAAAACAATAAAAAAATATTTAATTTTAGATAATCACCAATATACTTAATTTTGTTCCATAAAATATGTAATTAATCAAGATAGTACTTTAATTTCTAAAAATTAAATTGTTATTGACATTTCTTATTAGTAACGACCTCTATCGATAGTATTAACAACAAATTTTAAATTATAAAAACTACTTTATCGACCGTCTCTTATTGGTTTGAATATTATTTGAAGGTCAACTTAATAATTTTCGGATTCGGCGTCTTGGTCAATCCTACATAATAGTAGGTTGGAGATAATGACCAAACATTTTGTCTTGGTTTGCTAAACTATAAGCCAAATAGACGATTTTTCAAGTGAAGATGAAGTTGCTCTTATGCTTGTTACAAATTGTAAAAGCGAGAATCAAGGGCTAGATTACAGCGATGTTTATTCTGATTATAAACTCACTGGGACAAGTTCAGAAAGCAGGAAGGAATCAATTTTCCGTTATTTCTAAACTGGATTTTACTTGCTAATACAACTAAAAACCAAAAAATCTGCCTACGGATATGTTGCCGTTCTTGTAGGTAACATGGAAGAAGACGGCGATGTAATAATTATGTATGTACCTATTCGTCTGCGAACTACAAAACAGGCAAGCGTTTAGAGCTGATGAGCAGATATTTCATACATAAATTACGAAGAAATAGTACAAATTTTGCCAACTTCTGTTTAATCAACTTTTGGAAGAAAACTGTACTACTTCTTTGATCATGACGTTGATGTGTTTGAACAACTTTAGAATGGTTAAAACCTCATCGTTTTTTTCTTTTATTTTATATTTTTTATTAAATTTTTAACTTTACTACAGTTTATTCAGTCATTCTTTGCAGTCTCATTTACAAACTTTACCCAAATAATAGTATATTGTTTACCGAGTAAGAAAAACCTAACATTCCTGGACGGCTGTGAAGATGGCAACATGGAGTCTAGGAATGTGGCTTTTCCTACGAGGCAAACATACTACTTTTCCGCAAATCGTTTAAAGTTCGACAGATATTAATTAATTTCGAAAAAATCGCCAATAATTTTATTCATAAATAATGTTTTGAAATTTGTAATATAATTGGTTGCGTTGCTATGGAAACGTAGTAATCTTAGGTTGTCAAACTTGACGTAGTTAGGAAATGTTAACTTTTTCTTTTCTTAATATTATAGATATTATAGATTATCCAGATAGTTTTTCCACTTTTTTAGGTGAATTATAACACTGCAATTCGAACAAAGATCAAATTTATTCCAAAACCTTTACATAATTTGTCACGAAATAAATGTCAATTTTATTCCACTGACGAAGTTGTAACGAAAATC
This sequence comes from Popillia japonica, assembly GCA_004785975.1. Taxonomy (NCBI): domain Eukaryota; kingdom Metazoa; phylum Arthropoda; class Insecta; order Coleoptera; family Scarabaeidae; genus Popillia; species Popillia japonica. The sequence goes on along the minus strand of SMLS01073359.1, from coordinate 43,051 downwards.
AGATTATATAATATTGTAAAGGTTTTGGAATAACTTTGATCTTTGTTCGAATTGCAGTGTTATAATTGACCTAAAAAAGTGGAAAAACTATCTCGATAATAAGATATGTTAAAATAGGTCATAAAAATACATATACTAATTTTTTCTTTAAAAAATTTTGTCTGGAATGTCAAAATTTCCTAATGATTTGCGGAAAAAATATTTCTTGTAATAAAAACATAAATTTGATCTGGTTTGACATTCCTGTGGCCTTCATGTCATTCCTCTGCTACGACTTTTCAATAAAATGTCAAATGTCACTTATTAATGAAAATCTGTGTGATCACTATTATGGCGTATATATGGTATATGTATGTTGACCAATATCCGAAAAGCTGCCAAGAAATATTTGTCCTTCCACAGGTTAGGAAGTTGTTCAAATTTGAAAATTTGGAACATACCATAGGATATAAATATGTTTGGAAACATTTTCTGGAAATCAAAAGAGTGGAAATTACCGAAATAGCGTGCTAATTTGCTAGAAAGCTTTATTATTTTATGAATTTATTTAATTAAAATATCTAGAATCGAAGTTTAAAATTTGTATTTAGTGAAAAACAAATATCAGACTGGATCAAACGATTCAACAATTAATGAATAGGAAAATTCTAACCTTACTTTCCAAAATAAACCTCTATCAGGACTTACAGCCTTGGGAAATGGGAATAACCTGATACAAGGAGTAGGTTGGCCAGTTCTAGGTTTTGGTAAATAAAGTAATCATTAATAAATCAATTCAGCATAAAAAACTTTCAGTGAAGGGAAAAGTGTTGGCGTCCTTTTTAGAAGAAAATCAAGAACCAGTTATCTTGTTGACAACCAAAAACATACTAAACTTAGTTACTCAAATTTTTCTCAAAAATGATATCGAATCGAAGATTTCCATTGGCGAAAATGGAAAACAATTTTGATACTGGCATCTTGAAGAAAAATAAAAAACCAATTTTCCTTATTTTAATGACATTACTCTGGTGAGTACTTGTTTACTTAATTTTCTGTATTTCTATCGGGATGCCTAAATTATTGTTTACTTTTGACATAAATAAAGATTTAGATTTTCCTTAATAATTAATGAATTTCTATGCTCTCCAACCTGGTTTAAACTGTCTCCTGCTCGGACTCTTGCTACAATCTGACTGTCCTTGTCACATTGACCCGAACAACAGCTAGAACTCCCTGAAGTTTTCCAGCTGGTCTAAAATATTTAATTTCTATCGAACCCCTTGTACAAGTATTATTTTCATTAAAAAAGAAAAAATAGTGCTTAAATTACCTCTATATAATGTATGTACCTATAGAATTTCAATAAAGGTCCTGTTACTGACCAATAGTTACATGCACTACGAATCTGTTTTCGAACAAAGTATAAACTTAGTTGGTGCTAATTAAAGGACATAGAATCAGGAACGAATCGTTTTCGTTTGAACGACGTAATTTAATTCAGTTTCATTCCTGCACTTTTTCTCTTTCGGTCTTATCTTTGGCTCCAACAGTAAGACAAAAGAACCATAGCGTTTGAGCTTTTAATTAACAGCCGGCGGATGGTATTGTAGGATTCCAAATTTAAACTGCGGTTATTGTACTGTAACATAATAGAATTTTAGAAACAGAACAGCCCACATTGTTCGCTGTCATCACAATTTATTAGGGAAAATATGTACATATGTCTAATTATGAAATATGATATATGAATGATAATTCAAAATTAATTTTGTAAAGAAAATTATTAGTACATCTATGTAGAGATTCCTAGGCATTACCGACGAATACTACCCAGTAATCCAGGATAATGAGAGAACTATGGGGAAATCGTAAATTTCCCTTCAACCTTGTTGTGTATAATGAACGAGCAAATACTCGTATATTCACTCCAGTTAGATTTATTAGCTGTTAAATCCGTGCAAACCTAACGAGCTAGTATAATATGTAAGCATTAAACTTGACAAAATTCAATGGTATCTAACCTAACCAACCTATACTAGGATCTGGGAATTTAGCTTTAAGTGGTTCCTAATACCTATGCGGTACGCATTCAACAAACGTGAGCTGAACCACTAGTTAGTAAATTTTAGATTACGTAGCTGTAAAGGTATAATGGCTGTGTAGAATGTTATCTACTATAAAATTAATGTTTGGGAGAATCAAAACGAATAAAGGCTTAGGTAATACTTTATGACTTGAAATTAAAAAAAAATATTTATTATCAAATATTTTTTTCCATGCACACGGCAGATGTCTATTTTATTACTAATTTTCTTAGAACATATTTGCCCAAAACTACACCAAACTAGCGGAGTTAAAACTTTGCTATATTTTTCACTAGTCTCCACTGAGAAGTGGGGGTTGTTGCCGGTAAACAACAACTACAGGTGAGAAAGTTACCTACCAAAATTCATTTAAATCGGTCTCCAACTCTTGCCTGTGTTTCCTTGTCAGTTTTCTCATAAAATATTCTCCTCCAATCTCTTACTCAAAACTGTTCCTTAGAAGCGTTGCTTCTACGAACCCTGTCTCAGTGAAGTTGGGCCAACCACCTAATACTTGATATTTCTTGAATTTATTCAAAGATAACAAGACTGACGTTGCTATTTTTAAAGGTTTTTGTTGAGAAATTTTCTTCTGTGTAAAATGATTCAAGTTCAGCAATATACAGGAGTTCGACAAAATAATATCAACGGCTGTGAAAATAGATCACATACAGTATTTTGAGGGAGATGTTCCCATTCAAATTGCAAAAAAGTCCCGAATTCAGAAAGTGTTCTTGGAGGAGGGAATTGACTGCGCAGCTCTTTTCCAAAACACCCCATAAAGGTTCAATTATATTCAGATCAGGAGACTGATGGAGCCACATGAGGTGCTCTAATTCATCGTTATGTTCATAAAATCAGTCTTGGGTAATTCCACTGGCATGATTATCTTGGAAGACTGGTCACTTATCAGGAAACACATAAGGTTCTCAAAATGTAACACGTCCATTGGTTGGGAATAATGAGAATTATGATTTGTCTGGCCATATCACATTCTCCCATTGTCCTTGTGCCCAATTTTTATCCTGCGATACCATATTCGGCACTTTACAATCAATAGTTTTGAAATACAATCTCTACCGTGAATATTTGCCATAAGCAGTTCATGCCGATTAGTTTTTAATGAAACTGCTTCCAGTAGATGTGTGTTCTTCCGAGATTTTAGCTAAGATGCTGTGATCTTGTGTTTTTAGTCACAATCCGCTTCAATACCCTTTAATCAGCTTCGATGACCACTGTTGTGCTCTTTCAATGATGTTTTTTTTTTTATGATGATGGTCTCCAAAGCAATGGAACTCCATTATCTAGAGTGATGAAGCCAGATTTGAAGTATGCGTTGGCGATATTGCGAGTCGTCTCATAAGAACTAGAGAAGAAACATTTCAAAATGATTTCCGGCTGCTGTTATGATTTGGAGATCCATGTTGGCTAGTGGATTGAGAAACTTACACTTATGAATGCTAAGAAGTACATTGCTGTGCTTCAAAACAACTTAAGACTTCAAATTGAACAAATGCGTTTATATAATATCGATTGCATCTTTCAACAAGATGGTGCCACATGTCATACGGCTAAAAAAGTAAACCATTGGATGTTGGAACACAATATTTCAGTTTTAAAATAGACTTCTAGTAGTCCAGATCTACCGCCGATGGAAACCTTGTGGCATATCATGAAGAAGAAGCTACAAGCAATTCCGGCAAGAACCGTTCCAGAATTTCGTTCAAACTCGTCTCCAAGAAATTTGGAATGGTTTCGCACCAAGTAATTATTAGTTGACATATTGTCAAGACGAATCGAAGCAGTTATCAGTCGAAAGGGCGATATACGCAGTGGTGATTTGCTGATATTTTTGGTCAAGTTGATTTTCTTCATTTGAGTTTTTTGAATTTGTAAAACATTTCTTTCTCTATTACAAAAACTATAGGAAGTTAATCTGAAATTGAATAACAATTACGTTTTTCGTTAATATGATAATTCTCTTTGAAAACATGATGTTGATAGTTGGGCCAACTCCACTGAGACAAGGCTAGTATAGAACTCTCCGCCTAGTTGCCTTCTGCGATTAGTTTCAGCGTACAGATGTTCAACAGCCAGATCTTGTTTCAGTAATTTTCTTCACTGACGAATCTACGATTACCAAAGATAGTCTATTCAATTACTACAACATTCACTATTAGGCTTACGAAAATTCCCACGATATAAAGCACGGCTCCTCGCAAGTTACAATATCCATAAATGTTTTGGGCAGGATTGGTAGGCAATCAATTACTTGAACCACTCTGCCCCCATTACGATTAAATTCAAACTTGCATTCAAAATTGCTCTGGGATACATTACCCGAATATTTTGATGACATACCATTGGCGATATGACTATTATCTATTATGGTTTATGCACCACAGAGCACCCTCGCATAGTATACGGGGGAAAATCTTCGAGAAGACTCCCGTTCGGTTGTCATTTGCAGGTTGTGTCGGATTTTGCAGGGCGTGCCTGAGGCTACAGGGCTTCCTCTATCCTCCTCTTCGTTTTCTTTTACTATTTTTGCAAGGCAGTCAAGTAGCGTGAGGCTATGCAATTTCGAAATCAGGTCATTTCGTACATTTCCGATATCAAGTATCCTTCCCGTCTTTTCATCGTATTCTCGTCTATTATCTGCCCATCTGTGAGGTACGAATAGTGTATGGTGGGCGTCATCCACATTTCCGCAGTAGGGGCATTCGTCAGAGTCCACCTTCCCTCGCCTGAAGCATCCATGAGCTGACAGCGCCTGTCTGGTAAAGTAATTGGCTTCGTTTTCAGGCCCTTTCAACCAGTTTTTAATACTAAAGAAGATCAGTTGGTATGTCCAGAGGCTATACGTCCCTTTATCCCATGCCATGATGGAGTGATGTTAGTTTTGCGGGTAGTTTAGTGTTCATGGTCGCCTTCCACCGTATCGGCGCTGTGTAAGGGATCTGCGAATGAACAACACCAGCCAAGATTCTTCTTTTGGAAGTTCGAGGGCCTCCCACGTTGGGCATTAGGCATGAGAGTTCGGAGATGGTCCTCCCTGCTTTGGCAATTGCTCTGTCGGATATGTGTTGCGAACGACGATTTGGAGTCAAGCCAGATTCCCAAATATTTTACCGTCGGTTTTGGGATTAACGTGTGCCACTGTTATTTAAACTGAATCCTTCCAATTTTTCGTTTGATGGTCAGAAGTACGACTATTGACTTTACTGGTACTAGCTTATGTTCCATGGATTTCATCCAGTTTGTGATTCTGAACAGAACTACATCTGCCAAGCTCATCAAGGTCTGTTCGTTGCTGCTTGTCGTTATCAAGGCAGCATTGTCCGTAAAACCAACCATTTGGGTCCCCTTTGGTAGTGGCATTTTGAGTAACCTGTTCAAGAATTTTTAAACGAAACTTTCCACATTGGGTTTGGACATGGAAGTCATATTTTTGGCCAGCTCGTAGTCCAGATCTAGATCCATTAGACTGATTTTGGTCTGTGTGGGGATACATGAAAAATTTAGTATATGATTACCGTCCCGACATTTAAAATCGTTTGTAAATATTTTGTCCTGTTTCTCCTACATCGGTTCTTCTCAGCACCACCACAATTTTCATAAAAAGTTTTTTTTTGTATCAAATAACTAAAATCTAGTGTTCATAAAAATGTTTCGCAATAGAAAAATCAGCTGTACGACTAATAAAAGCTGGCTTGGTAAAATTAGCAACGCTGTAGCTCACTCAACTGCTGACCTATATGTTTATATCTTGGTATCGCGCAAATACCAGCCAGCTGCGTTTCAATACACTATTCATACCATTTAACAATTTCTTATCAATTTTTTACTCCCATATGCGTGATCTTGAAATGGAGCGACTTTAACTACATTTCAGGCCCTAACATTTGACATTTTTGAAAGTGTTACAAATAAATTTCATTTTCAGTTACATACATATTTCTACGTAGCTTTCAGATTCACCTATTTAAAGGTAACCCTCTATATATATCTGGAAGTTCCAGTATTAGCTTCTCTCTCCCTAGCCCGTATTTCATTAAGAACGACATATTTCGCGTTTTACGTGCCCGCTGCCTTTAAATTATCCACCAGCAAGAGATTTCGCGTTATCACACTTTCCATTTTAATTACGCCATCCTGTTCAAAGAAGATCAAATACTTTAATTAACGCGAGAAACGAAAAGGGTCCATATTCAAATTGCACGATCACGTTACCGTCGTACTGTAAAAGTTTACGTTTTTAATGGTTGGCCGAAGAAAAAATAATTCACCGCCTAATTAGAGATAAGGTTATGGCTGGAGAAAGCAAACGCTTGATTGATTAGACGCCTAAAGGGTTTAATTGGGAGACGGTAGATTAAATTCTATGTGCGCTGTGGCGCTGAGATAAGATACGGACATTTATTCTCTCTCTCTCCCTCTTTTGAGCAACGTAATCGTCGAATTTATTGAGGCGGTTAAAAAGAAGAAATTAAAAACCAGCATGCTGGAATTGCATTGCCGAAAAGGTAATCGTGATGTTAATATGGCTAATTCTGTAATTATTTGTAGTACCCAATAGACTAGAATGGCCAATGACGTGATCGTATCGTTACTGACAATTATCCATTAATTTTGCAGAAAATTTTTGTGTTTCAATTCCATCAAACGTAATTAATTGAAAATGCGAAATCAAATGAGAGAAATTTGATTTCTAGATGAGTGAAAGTCAATATCGTGGTAATGTTGGCTCAATTTTCCATGCAATTTATGCACAATTTCGCGGTCCTCTTTGATAAAAATTTAACAGTTAAGAGTCTCTAATAATTTTATATTTTTTAGGGGGAAATTGATCGATTTGGGTCACGGCCCCCTCCAACTTATTTTTTCAATTTTTATCAATATTTTGGAAATTATAATAAATATAATTTTGTTACAACATAATTTGCATCATATTACAGAGCCCCAAAAAGCCACGTAACTTTTTTTTGCGTAAAAGCTGTGAGGGGGGCTGGATATTCTCGCTTTTTATTATTTATTTGACAAACTTATTATACAACTGTATACTTATATTATTGATAGGATTAATAATAATAAATAAATGAATGAGAATAAATCAATTGAAAATGGGGGAGATATGGGGTAATTTGTGCCTCATTTTTTGCAAAAATAATTAGTATTTCTTGTGGTTTCTAAAATGTTCAAAATGTTGAAAATCCCAACATTTAAACACGAGGAGGGAGAGAAGAGTAGTATGGAAAGGGGCTGGGGAACAGCGGTTCCATTATTTTCAATTTTATAACAATTCTAAATCACCCTGTATATGTGAGTGTCAAGGCAAAGTTTTGTCGGTTTAATGTTACCATTCTATTACCTACATAAACAAATTTGTTGACTAAGTTCCCTCAAACTAAAACGATGCCGTTGGTTGGCGTATACGGTTTTGGCGATGTCCCAATTACCAGAGAGAATCCCGGTTTAAAGTGCAATGGAATGTGTGGAATGAATTATCTCGCCGGATGTGTCGGTCTCGTTCCTTCAGCCGTGGATGCGGTCACTATGCCGGGGGAATGTCTTGATTGCTTAGCCGGTATTCATAACGGCAGGATTGGAGGAAATAAACTCTATTAAACGATGAAGTTAAATCTTAGTTTGAAAAAAGTTAGACACCAAATTCTAATTTGAGTTTCGTAATTAATCTGATTGATCTGTTTGATTAAATTGGACATGGCTGATTGTTAACAAAGTTTTTGTAATTTTTATGCGTACTTCTGCTAAATTATTTGCACGTTGTTCTTGGCTTTAAGTAACTCCAAAGGGGAAGTTCGTTTGGTGCAGATGCAACAGATGCAAAATATTTCTATCCGCTCAATGAAATGTGCGCCATCAATATTATTGCTTAGAATTCCAACCCACTCATAATCTTTCTTGGAGCTTTCAATATGCTTAGTGGGCTTTTGATAAATAGGATTCTTAATTAACATAATTGCACTTTGGTTATCTACCAGCAAAGTTACTTTTACGCAAATGTATTCACTCAAGATGTCCTTTAATAATTGTTTTATCCACACTTTTTTTGCTAATAATGGGTCAAGTTTTTCTCTTCATCCATTAATCTAGCTGCTAAATTATTTACAGTTTGTTTGGTTTCGTCCAAAGATAGTCATGCTTGTCTGAAATCGCAATATTTGGATGGCAATGTACTTAAAATCTTGGTAATTGCTGCTGTCTCACCTAAAGTTACTGTTACTGAGTCTTTTACCATATTTGTTGTGCTAGCTTCTCTATCTTGGAGATGTGTTGTGCAACAGAGTTTGTTGGTTCCATCTTATATTGACAAAGTTGCTCATTTATTCCAGTTCAGAAATAGAGTTCAGTTTATCTAATATTTCTTGCAAAGTTGTGCAATTTTCTATTAACGAAATTTGTGTAAGCTCCATCGATGTTGTCAAGATAGACATGGCTAACGCGTCTTGCTTATTCCACTTCTCTACCTCACTAGCATTAGCTGCCGTTTCTTGAGGTTGTTTTCCTTTGCCAGTTGCGATCTCGAGTACACCTTTAGCTCTCATGGCACACTTTATTTGAAACTTCCATTGCTGAAAATTATTACCAGCTCCGAAGATTCAGATTCCTTCGTATGCCATGTCTTCCAAACTAACAGAAAAACTAAACTTGTCTTCACGACTGTTACTCATTCTTACAAAAATGTTACCAACTTACATATGGGTAGAAAGCGCGGGTAATTTAAATGTAGGTTTAACAGAATACCATATACAGGGGTTTCCACGGTAGCCGTTCGTTAGAAGTTTTCGAGATTAGAAAAAATATAAAATATTTTCAGAGTCTTGCCATTTCCGGTTATACCGGAAGTCGCCATAAACTTTCTTATTTTAAATGGAACACCCTGTATATTATTTCATTTTTAAATTCCTGAGAAAATTATATGATCAGTTCTATCACGTTTCCCTATACCTATTTTCAACTACTACTTAGATATCTTTTTCCCATTTTCGACTGGTAATAAACACTTCTACGGTAGATGGAAGCACAAGAATGACACTTTCGAAATCCACATTGACAATTGATTTGTCGCATACAGGCTGTCCAAAACTGCATGACCAATTACAGAATCTTCAAAGTTGAAAAAGTTCTTTTTTTCAAATGGAACAGCCTGTATATTATTGGATGATCAGATGCAGAATTTAATCCCCACCCTGACCCTGAAGATATTTTAATATGAAAGAGAATCTTGAATAGTCCGGGATTCCAAAAATTCAGAGTTCTAGGTTTTTTCTAACCTCGGAAACTTCTAACGAATGGCTACCGTGGAAAACCCTGTATAGATCATCATTTTTTCCCATTAAACTGAAGAAGCACAACTAGGAAGTTGGAGCCTTGCGAGCCCTCAAGAATATTGATGTAACCATAGAAAAATTTGACCAAATTCTAGCGTTGTCTCCAAGATCAATTCTAGCTGCTGTCTATGGTGATGTGCGATTACATCCGTTATTTGCAAAAAGATCTATGCGAATGTTTATTGTTATTTCTCGCTACACCATTATTGATGTAACACTAAAGATTGGATTTGATTTGATTAGAGTCGAACCTCGACATTCCAGTTTTATTATGATCCCATTAATCCTAGAAGGCGCCCTCTAACTTTGCCCTCTTTATGAGGCTTGCCGTCTTTGGGAGCTGCTCCTTAATATAGCTATGCGCTGTGGTTCTCTATGCACAGCGCTTGCATAATGTTGGTGTTACGCATATGTCTTTTTAGTCCACAATAACCGATCAGCAGATCTAGTATCATTTTGACAGTGTTCCTGTCTTTACCCAGCAGGCCTCTAGTAAATTCAGACTTCTGTTCCTTTAGAACCTTTCTTGCCTGTCTTTGTCCTGGTGATCTTTGCCACCATTCCCTGAACTTGTTGTGCATCCATTCGTGGCTGGACTATCTGATATGTAATTTGGTGGTGCCGAAGGATAGGCCAGCCCCGACGAATGCCCTTAACGAAGCTTCTCTGGCCAGATCGTCTTCTGCCTTATTTCGCTTCACTTCCTTGTGGACACTTGGTGAACTAATCGCTTTATGTGTTGCTTGGCTGTCCGACGCTTTTACCTGGCTCAACTGTTTTTGGCATGGAACGTTCTCCAGGCTTCTCTCAGGTTCTTCCATACACTTAACAAACTTGGATTCAATGAACGTAACGAATGACCAGACGACCAGGACGAAGTTGCCAGTTTTCTTCCAAACTGAAAGGGACTGGGGTCATGATCTGGCGTAATTTTTCTTCGCCAGCCTGTACTTGCTCCTCTTATTACAGTACTCGTTTATCGATATTGTTTCTAAAGCTTTCACTCAATACTCAGCACATCCTCGAGCTTTTGGGCAACACTACAATGGGAATATCTTTCTTCAAATAAAGTTACAATTCTACTAGCACATTTGAGGTTGTAAACAAAGGTATTCGAGTACAATTTTGTAATTAGAAAAATAAATGATAGCTCAAAATATATTTGAAACTTGATTAAACTTTCTTAAGATATAAAAAAAACTTATAGTACTTGGATCCATTATCAAATGAGAAAGTTTTAATTTAAGCAGGAAAAGCCACCAATATATTTGCTGTCAGTTAATCTATCTTTGAATACAAACGGTTCAGAACTTTCCAATGAAAACTGCATTAAAACTTCTCCAGCTCGCGAAACGACTCGGGAAAAAAAACTACGAAATGCAATTTTTATGGAATACATGCACATACGCCTGCTGAATACGCCCAATTCCTCGACATAGATTTAATTTTCATTTTCGAACCGGCTTACAGAAACGTATACATACCTACCTCGTGCGGCAATTGCAAATATGTACACGAAACGTATTCGTACCGATACAGCTGTGCATCCAAATCAAGGATGTGTAATACATATTCTATATATAAAGCCTGCAACACGTCGCCATCCCTGTCTTTGAACTGTTTCGAACGTATTACATTACATCGAGAGCAAATACGGTGACAGCAGAACGGGGCGCTTTTCTTTTGGCCCAACGTCACATATGTACGTGCCCTCAGCGCTACTGAAGCGTGACCTGCGAGGCCCCATCAAGAACGTTCTGCGATATATACATCACCGGAGGAGCGCACAAACACAATAACGACCCGCGAACAAGCAACAAAGGTTTACGTTTCCGCCCCGGTACGAATCGAATTCGACATCAATGTGGAAACTTACCGACGACCAAGTAGTTAGTGTGGCGTCGTCTGTTCATGGTCGCTAGAAAGGAAACCGAACATGAATCGCGTGATTGTTAACGGTATACGTTTGAATTTACTTTTAATTGGCATTGTAGGGGTTTGTTTATTCTGGCAGATTGCTTCTAAAATTCCGAGATTGACGCAGTTCTACTGAAATACATACATAAAATGGAAGTAGATGTAGGGTAGCTATTGAAGTCTTACTGCAATTAAAAAAAAATAAAGCATTTTTAAGCAAATGGCGGCAAAATTGCTCGGAAGACTGGAATGAATTTTACTAGAGAATTGTTTTTCCTTTCTTATTATCTAAATCAGAAACAATTGAACAAACATTTGCTTCTTCTCAAAATTTAGCGTCTGTTAACTAGAAAAAATAAAGTTTCCCTAAATTGGGTCTTTGCTATATCCCTAGTCCTTCTTCAAATAAGGGAGGCCAACCATCAAAAACTTTTGAAGATGCTTCAGTTTGCCACACCAAGGGATATAGTGCTAGCTTATTAGAGATCAGGAAAGAATGACACACGACACATACATTTTAATTTTTCCATTGGTTGAGGAACCATTATAATGTCATGTAAACGCTCAACTCTAACAGTGGGAGAATGATCAAATACATTGAAATAACACTATTTCGTCTGTATTCATTGGTTACAGTCCTTGAACTATCTATCAATCATCTCAGGAAAACAAACATGGTAAATAGCTACAAATTCCCATTGAATTGCGTAGTGGTTGCTGGTAGAGTCAGCACCTTCAGAAATGTGCTAACCTCCTTCAGATTATTGGAGATCGATTAGGACTAAAGGTATTTGCAGTATATCTGATTGACCGCAGAAAAGAGAAGATAGACAGCAATGAAGACTTAATTAACAGACTTAGTACCAGCAAGGCGGTGCGCCTTCACACACTGCCAATAGCGTTAGAAATTAACTAATGGGGATGTTCGAAAAACGTTGGCTGACTCATGGTGGCCCAGTTGACAGTTAACAGGTCTGCTCCACTGATCCAACACCAATGGATTTCTTTCTTTTTTGAATATTTAAAATAAGAAGATTTTGCGATTCCAGCTAGCACACAGATAGACACAAACGAAAGTGCTGCCCATGCACTAGCTGAGGAACCAAAACGGACCATAATCTATGGCCACGTGTTAAGACAAACAACAGTGTCGAAAAATTGGAACAGCAGTACACCATCTTTTTCTTCCACCAAGCCTAAAAAGTTGTAAAACACCTCTTACAACTCGGTGGAACAAAAACAAGATTTCTTCTGAAGTCCTGTCAAAAAAGCTAAAAGAGTTGGCACGAACCACCATAACGTCGACTGTTACTTCTATCTTGTAAAGATTTGAAGAATTTTCAAAAAGAAATGTTGAAAACAAAGATTGTGAGGGCAAATACCTACCTACAATAAATTTTTAGAATGCGAAAGTACACTAATGGAAAGTAAAGATTGGACAGTTTCCATATAACAACGTATTGAAAGTGTCCAATCTTTACTAGCCTTTAGTGTACGTTAAAGGTTCTACTTTGAAAGAAGATATGGAAGAGGCAGTTAATGCAATAGATAGTACATTATACATAATCCATACGCTTTGTGGCAAAGTCATTAAATCCATTTTTTAATGATCAGCAGTCAGCCGCTCTAGTTGAATATTTAAAACAAGCTTCGAAAAACTATTTTGGTTAGACTCCTAAGGAAGTTCGCAAATTGGCCTATGTGTGTCGCATTACAATATTACAATTCCTGAATCCTGGACACAAAACCGCAGGAGAAGATTGGCTCACAATATTTCTTAAGAGAAACAGTGATCTTTTTATTAGAACTCCAGAGCCTACAAGTTTGCAAAGAGCAGCGAATTGTAATAAAAACAATGTTTCTCGTTTTCTTTTTTGATAAATTAGCGGACGTTAGATATAGATACAGATGCACAGCTGCTCAAATATGGAACCTAGACAAGACTGGAGTACAACTGTACAAAAAGTAAGCAATGGTATTGCCGTAAAAGAAACGAAACAGGTGGGTGGCATTACATCGAGTGAAAAGGGAATTCCGCTTACCATATGTATTGCAATAAGTGAGATAGGAACAGGATCCATTGGTGCAGCTAATGGTTTTGGATGGATTACGGCAGAAGATTTTAACCCATCGAAAGAAAATCCGTAATAACGGTAGCCTACTGAAATAACGCGCAACTCTCTAATGTCTGCGCGCCACGCACAGCTCTAACTAAGCTGCCATGGAACTCGCTAGGCGGCGTATTGCGATGAGTCTGTCATTTGTCAGTAAGTTGTTATGGCAATGCGAAAGATTAATTATCTATCAAACACAGGTTGTTCCCGTTTGCAAATCAACGAATTTTAACCACGGGTAGCATAAAGAAATCAGGTAGGGTTCAAATATATATTCATTTATTTCAACAAACAAAAGAGAAATTCTTAATCATTCATAGGTGATGAACGGTCAAACGAAATGTTTAAAACGCAGAAATAATAAAGCAAGCGGCTTACAGAACTAAACACTGGAAACAAAAGTTACACATTAACAAGAATAGCAATGCGACAAGTTTATATACAACAATAGAATCTCAAACAATGCTTACGCAAGGTACTGGCGTTGTATCCAGGTAACTTTCTTCAAACAGGTAAAAGTTAACCTACTAAAACAATAATTAAATTGACCAGCCATGTGTCGACAGTAGTATACGGGATAATGGTGTGTGAGGGTCAACAAATTTCGCCACCTCACCGGAGAAAGCGCAGAGGTCAAGTTCTCTGCCCCTCTGCGGACGGAATGGTGGTAATTCTGAAGAGGCCAACCTCTCGGCTCCCCCAGAGAATACCCGGGGTGAGTGCTTGTATGGGGGCCAACTGTTTGGCTCCCCAACAGATAGGACGTGCGAAGACCAACTTAATCGACACTTCACCTGCTGGCCAACTCCTCGGCTCCAACAGTCAAGAAGGAAGGAAAGAAAGAGGTTTTCTAACAGCAAAATGCGGTCTTTATATACCTTGGCCAGTACCTTTTTATGGCGTGACATTATTAGCAAAAACATTGTCAAAATATACACCGCACATCAAAACTCGAATATACAGGTGAGCCCAAAACTATATACATATACATATTATGTAGAGAAAGAACAAACTAGTCGAAAGCTCAAGAAATTCAAAGAAATTATTAAATCAAAAGTAAAGAAAGTGAATAAGAAAGTTTTCGCAAATTTAAACTCTTCCTCAGCGGAAGAGTGATTTTGTTTATAGTTTGTGGTGATGAATTTTCTAATAGCAAACCTAAAGAAAAGTGGGATATCTGCAGGAAATGCAATGTTTGTTCTTCTAACGAATCATATATCAATATTTAAGTAGATCTTAATGATGATTTGGTAAAGGATATGGACTTAACTTTGTATGTACTATGATTTTGGACTTCTTTTATAAATGTTCCTTTTTTTTGGAAAATCAACAGAGTAAAACTTACCAACAGAATCAATAGGAACTACACTTTCTGCACTTGTATTGAATAACGGTTAATTAACAGTTAACAATTTTGGCTAAATAAGATCCATATCCCTTACATTCACTTTAAATGGTTTCCTCAGCATAAAGTTTTATTACACAGTTCGTACAATCTATGCTTCCTAGAATCTCCTGGCTATGACCTCCATGTGTTTATTAACGTAATACATGCGAGTTTTTATTGTGTGCTCCACAAAGTTCTCGGTTAAGTTTCCATACCACAATTTTATGCGTGATTAAGTTGCCGCTGTAATTAATTGCTGTCTAAAAACATTATAATTATATATGTATGTGCCAACTACCCCAAATAAACAAATTAAATTAGTAAATCACTTCAGTCAAACGAAACTCCAAATTTAATTCGCACAAAACGACTATTTGATATCTCCCTTTAATGCCGCATATCACTTGATAGCCAATGCACGATTAAATCGACTGAAAATAATAAGATAGAAATTGATATTTTACGTCCGAGGCTCTGCTTTGCGAAGAGGAAAATATAAATCCTCGTCGGTCTGTATACACATACATACATATGTGCGCCCGCAAAGATTTTATTCGTTCTTTTTTATTGGTCGCAACAAAGCCAACAATATTTCCCGTCCGTTTGTTATTACTGCACATAAAAAGTCCACCATCGAAATGAGAATTGGTCCGAAGATAATCCCATTTTTTTCAATGAGAAATATTATTCGACTGGATATGATATATTGACGATATTCAACATATTGTAATTAAAATCCTGAGACTGAACTTCAGTTGTTCTGATTATGTCTATAACGGATATATAACATTAAAATTAATACATAAACTCGTTAAAGTCGTTAATTTCGTTCAAAAAGCGCAATACGTGGAAAACGATGTATTTAACCTGTGAGTACGTTAAAAATATAGCGGCTAAATCATAAAATAATAATCTGTATAACGGTTTTAACTACTATTACACTAACAGAACTGAATCAAGATGGTGTTAACGCCATCTTAACATTTTAATATTTATTTTTAAAATCTGTGCCATACTATTACTAATCTTAATATTCATTTATTTATTTAATAGGTCTCATAATGTTGCTATTGGTCGTAAAGAGGCTGCTTTTCTATTATATAAGTTTTTACTATCGCGCATTAATTTTTTTATTTATATATATGAGGGTCACAGCAATTTCGCAAAAGCATTAGTCGTTTTCTTCGTGTATACACTATTTACCACAAATACCTAAATAACACCTTAATATTACGGCTTATTTACGTTACATAATTCCGGAAAGTACATAAAAATTTAGAAATACTATCAACACGCTCCACTAACGCCCAGTAAAATGAAATAACGTTTCAAATTTACACGTAATATAAACGAAGCGGCCTGCCGTCCCAAAATAATCCCTTCTCTAAATAAGTACGTGTATGGTGGACGTTTACATCGTTCTGTTGTCAATTAGAAGTGAAAATTTAATTTTCAATTTCAGCCTGTATATTAGGGAGTATTTATCGACGACTAAAATTTGGGTTCACGAGCAATATTTTGGATGAAATTAACACGAATAAAATGGTTAGTTATTGGAAACAATGGAATTGTCAATCAGACTTTTGCAATTCGGTTTTCATATCACGAAATCTATATCTTTGACAAATTTATTAAGAGTTACATAACTACTTCTCTAGGTCTATATCCTATCATAGTGAAACATCACCATAAAAGTATGATTGAATACTTTACTAGGTCCAATAGATTGATAACAGTTGAATGGTCATAAATTTTAGTTGCTCCATTTTAATTGCTACTTGATTCCAAGTAGATTACAAGAGCCAAGAAAAATTCTTAATATGTTGGATCCTGCAAGTACAACAAGATATGTATATTTTTTAATGGATCCTACACACTATGATCTAGTGATTGCAGTTGGAAAAATAACAGCAAAAAAGACGTATTATCAAGGCGCTATTTATATTATAAATAAATTAGTTTATACATATTTTGTTTTTATTTATTTTATTAATTATATTATGTTTTAAATTGTACAGGTTTGTGTAGTTATATTTTTTTAGTATGCTTTCATTATTCAATTGTATTATTATATTATTTTTGACTTATTCTACGCATTTTTATGTATTATATATATATTAATATCCTACCTCGAAGGTGTAGGTGTGCTATTGGCTAAGTTTCAAATGAGTTATATAATCAGTTATAATATCACAAGAGCATAGAAAATAATCGATTATATTTCCGAGTCACGAGACGTATTCTGCGAGGTGTTTTAAGGATATACGTCGAGTGAAGAGGTTATATAATAGATTATTTTCGTTTGCTCGAGTGATACTCGTTACGATTATACTCCCCCTGATATATCTACCCGTTGTAAATTTATGTATCCTATATTTAATTTTTTACATTTTTCTGTGCATTTTTTGATTAAGTGTTTCGTCCATAAACATCACAAAAAGTATAGGCCTCAGAGCCCCACCCTGTCTTAAACCTTCTGTTGTTGTGAATGTTTCAGATCTCATATTGTTGCTTATTATCGAATTGATGTTGTTCTATGTCTCTTTCTCTCGTTATTGTTTATGTCGTATTATTTTTGTTGTTTTCTTTTCCGTTTAATAGTTCTTGAAAGTATTGCTTTCATCGTTAGTTATTTGTTCCGTTAGCATCACCCCATTTTTGCTCTTTATGTAGTGAAAATTTGTTTCTTTTTCTTTCTTCGCATTCTTTAGGACATTGTAAAATAATTTTTGGTTTTCTTTTGCGTTCTTTTCCATTTTTCTCCAAACTTTTCCAACACATTGTCTTTGATCTAGATGAAGCGTTATGTCACATAGAACAGTTGTAGTTGTTGTTGAATTGTTTTCCTCAACGGTAAGTTTTAGATTTTGCTCCAAAGAAGCAGAAGTGGCAGCCGCGGTACCCATTATTTTATCTTCAGTTACAATCTGGTTGTTTTCCTCGACTGTAAAATCCAAATTATGCTCTAAACAACTAGAAGCTACTGTCCCCATTATTTTATCGGCAGTTGTAGTCTTATTTTAAAGAGAACTATCTACATAGGCCTTCGCCACCGTCACCAAAGACAACTTGTTTTGTACATCTCCCTTTTTGGTAATTTGTGAAAAATTGCGTTTAAGACGAACGTCTACGACAGTTGAAGATATAGCAGATATTGAGGAAGGAATAACTCAATCACCCAAGAAATCGATTCGTAAGCTTTCACAATAAACACAACTGTCATATGGGACCTGTCAGAGAATTCTTAAAAAAGATCTACAAAAATTCCATACAAATTTTATTGCGTGCAAAACTGTAAAGGTGGCGCTATGTAAGGTATTCGGTCTAATGCATTAATTGTCTTATCTATAGACTGTATCACACACACGCTGCAAAATAAATCATCTTACCAACACCCCAACACTTCAACATTTCATAATACAGTCTGTGTAAGTACAATTCCATTTTTAATTCTTTATTCCACCTCTGATGTTATATTTCAAGTTGACACAGAAAAATAGCAGAAAACTGTCACACAGAAAGCTCGCCTATAGGATCGCCTGTCCTTAAAACAACAATAATAGTTTAATCCTATAAAATGATTACTTGGAAATATTCTCGTTAAATTCATATCGTCTAAGATACCCAAAGTAAACTCAAGCGTGAAATTCAATGTCAATGTTTGGAGAATGTATCGAAAAATCTTAAAGAAGTAAACTCCTTATAGAGGGCTAAACAAATTCGGTAACGTCTACCTTTTTTTCAACTCTGAAACCCTGACGTTCAGAAGCATTTGCTGCTGGCACTTTTTTTTTCTAAAATATTCGCTACGTAAAATGCCGTTTATATTTATAGTGCGCAGGTTTATCAGCCGAAATAGCTTTTAACATCCGATACCAAGCGTGGGCTGTAGGAAACCGGAACGGAGATTTTCTAAGAAAAACGCGACACGAAGAAATTGAAAAAGAAATTCTTGACTCCATCGGGGTCGATTTGTTTGGAATCGGTGTTTATCGAAAGAATTGTGAAACGTATCGGCAAATATTCTGTTTTAGCTCCTGACGTCTACATCTTCAGCGTAGAAAAGTTTAATAAATTATGGAGAGATCCGTGCCGCTAGCATGAATAAATTTTGTTGCTAAAAATAACGGCCATCCTAAAATAATATTCCTTATCTGAATAAGTTTAGTGCCCATATGCGGGTGGATAAACTTGAAACTACCCTAAATATTTTTTTTTGGTTGGTATTATGAGACGGTGGTTTTACGTACTAGTCGAATTCCAAAAAAAAAGCAGACTAAATCCCCCCTCAGCAGTAGGTTCTCAAAAAAAGCTGCGTTTCCAACTAGAATGGTGTGAAGGGAAATGAAGTGGCAGACGATCTGGTCAGATACGATTCGGCAAGGCCATTCGTTGGAACTGTCTCTTTCTTTGGCACCATGAAATCACAAATCAGAAAGTTTATCAACGAATGGATACATAACAAGTCGAGAAAATGGCGGAAAAAATCACCAAGACAAAGTCGGGCAAAGGAGTTCCTAAAGGAGCATAGGCCTGGATTCACTAGAGACATGCTGGGTGAAGACAGGAAGACTGCCAAAATTGGCAGCTCAGCCCTAATCTAATCTGATCTGATC
Source organism: Popillia japonica (assembly GCA_004785975.1). NCBI lineage: Eukaryota > Metazoa > Arthropoda > Insecta > Coleoptera > Scarabaeidae > Popillia > Popillia japonica. Next base: position 23,596 of record SMLS01073359.1, on the reverse strand, counting down.
TAATGATGGCACTGTGATTGGTAGAAATTTAAACTGCGATCATATCAGCAATATCAATAGGTAGATGCTTGCTTCTGTTGAAAGCGCCCAATTGCTTCTTACAATTTCGAGTGACAAAACGATTATAAAATTGCTTGACATTTGTAAACACCATACCTGTTCTGGAAATTGTTTTCAAGGATAACACTTCAAATACCTACTAGCCAATTTGAATGATGACCTTGATTATGTTGACATTCAAGGTATCAGTTGATTACAGATTATTTTGACATAAGCCTGCGACTTCAGAAAACGCCACAAGAAAATCTAGTGAAGTCAAATTGAATCATCTTGGTAGCCAATTCACGTTTCCTTTTCCATGCACAATGTCTATCGTGGAATTTGCCGTGTGGCACCTAGCACCATCCTGCTTAAACCGTATGTTGTCCAGATCTATATCGTCTAATTTGGGCCAAAATATATTGGTCATCATTGAGCTGTAGTGCTGCACCCATGTCGTTTTCAAAAAACTACGAGCCAATGACGCTATCCGCTTAACAGTAATTTTTTGTGGATGCGTTGTCATTTTGTGAACGTTGTGTGTCAATTTTTGCTTGTTAACGTGGCCATTCATGCGAAATATGCACTCTGTCACTAAAGATAATTTTCCGGCCAAGATTGACATTCTCTTCCAAACGCTCCAAAGCTCAGTTAGCAAATAAACTCGTTGGGTATGGTCACTAATTTTGGGCTCCTATGTCAGTTGGAACTTGTAGAGGTGCAGACCCAAATTCTAATGCAAAATTCGAAAGTCAAGGAATTGACTACCACTGAGATCTTGACGCTGGGAAAGTGTCCATGAAAGTCGACCTTGAAGGGCATGTATGGACATGTAGCTTGCCCTGGTGGTTTGGCATCAGTGACAGAGTAATAAACAACAGATTTGACAAACGCCACCAAAACAAGATTGGTACCTCAGACTATCAACATAGCCCCACTGTTAATGGAAAATTCTTTATTGTCATCATCTAGAGAAACCAAGTAGCTTTAACGCTATGCTAAGGTCTTTGATCAAGACGGAGATAAAGATGATAGAATTCAAAACGAATCTGGTAGCGAAGTAAGGAAGCCTTGTAGGATTTTCGAACAAGCTCTGCTGTTAATGTATTGACATGGTGTGAATATCACAACTCCATGAAGCTTTTGGTGATGTTTTCTCTAAAAATTCTTCTCCATCTTTCAATATTCCTTCCAGAAAATATCATTTTCTTTGTGTGTACATTATTTTTACTTTCGAAGCATTATTTTAATTTACTACTGCGTATATACATAAATCCATCAGATTGAAAGTAAATAAATTCAATTCAGTTTCTCGCAGACACACTAATGGAAAATCGCAGACGAGACAGAGACAGAAAAGTGAATGGTAACTATTAAAATTTTCATAATTTACTAACACGAGATTGATCGGGTCTGGATCGAAGAAAAAAAAATGTGCCGGACGCCACGACAAATTGAATTTACTCTAATGCTATGCTAACAAAAAAGGAGACGCGAAAAAAGCTCTATTCATGATGAAATGTAAATATAAAACTCGATCGGAACTCTGGCACTCTTTTCATCGCTCCTCATGTAAACAATAAATCAACCGATATATCGCATATTAAAAACAAGATTGACGCAGCTTCTGTATTGTATCATTGACGGCTTACGCTTTCTATCTCACGCAAACGAGAAATTTAATCGTGAGGTGACAAGCAGAATTATTGCGTATTTGCAAAGACGAGAATTTTTTTCTAAATTCCAACAGCCTACAGTAGTGGAAACCTCAAAAAAATTAATCACCGGCTTCATGGGGAGCGGTTCTAGATCCTAGAAGAAACATGGAAAAACTGCAATGATATCAAGACCGTAACGCACCATTATTTATTTATTTTTCTTTTATTCTTGCAACAGAATATGCATCACTCGAAGTATAAATCCATTCACCTTTAATTTACCATAAATACAAGAGCATAACATATTCAACTTGTCAATTTGACTTTATGATCATAGATGACACTTCTGAGGTTAGTATAAATTCTCTAACCTCAAACGTGACTGGTAGGTCTATCTCACTCGTTCATTATCTACGCTAAAAGAGTTTTTTCTGGCTTGCTAATTTATTTACAACTAATTGTTGATGTAAATTTATTCTGAACGGAACTGGGTGTGTTTCGTTGGCAACTATGCAGATTATAATCTATTTCACAATAAACTAATCCCTAAATATCGTCCTGCCCTCCCTCGTATATCTCAAGGAACACCGAGGCTAACATAATGAGGCGTTTAATTCAAGAACAAAGTAACTATTCAGCGGAAGGTGCTGTATAGGTTACGTTTGGCGCTAACTTTATTGTCTAAATTACTCGTTAGGTAAATGTACCTACATATGTATGTATATATTCAGAATCGCGCTTTCTCGTCTTCTTCGTTTTCTTCTCCGACTTCTCGTTATCTTTATCTGACGAAATTAATGAGATCTTGATGAAAATGACGGCAGGTATCGATTTCTTATTAAAAGTGATGGGTCGAGGGAATATGCGATTTTGCAAGCGATAGTAATATTAATTTACAAAGTTCTCATGTATCAAGATAGATGAATTTGGAAAAAAGCGATAAGGATAATATGACAGACAGGCTGTGTTTATTGATTATCGCTGTTGAGATGTTTCTGTCTACAGGTTATCTGGTTTAACTTATAACAGAAAGAAAACGCCTCCCTGCCTTAATTAGATCTTTCGGATCTTAGGAATGTCGTTTTTTCGTGTCGCAAGAATGCAATTTCATTACGTGGATAAAATTGCAGATATTTGAAGCCGGTATTGCTTTTTAATTAGCATTTTTTGTAGCAGCAGATTAGATAGCTAGCGGCAAATTCTTTCAGGTAACGTACCTGGCGAAAAGCAGGGGGATGACAAATTACAAGCCAATCTTAAAAAATGATATCACAAACAAAAAATACGTAACAGAAGGGCTTATCTTTATTTACAATTCCAAGGAAAGTAAATAAAAAGATAATACTGTGTAAATGAAGGCAACACGGGATTGTTGTCTGAGATTTCAGATCAGTTTTTAAATTATAACAACGCAATTAGCTACAAAATTTGCCATAAAAAATTAGAGATCTTGTAAATCATTAACTTTTTTCTCTAATTGGTCAATAAACTTGATGGAAAAATTAATGAAAATGTTCTATAAATTTAATTTTTCGTTGTGCGTAATAATTCTCGATCTGTCATACACCTGTCAATCACAATAACTCCTATAATAAGCGAGTAATAGGGGCGACAATACTTAATGTAAAAAAAAAAATTTCAGTACCTATTGAAGATATCTTTATGAAACTTAAACTGTACTTGGCTAGCTATAATCTAATTATAATTTATTTTTTTTATAATTTTTGTGGCATTGGAAATCGTAAAAAACGAGAAGTGTATTATTTGATGGTGGTTTTTATACTAACCCCCTAAGTAACACCTACCAAAAAATATATCTTATTTGTTCATCGCTCAGTATTACACGTTAAAGTTAGAAAAGAGTAGAATAGATGGAACATGGTTCTGAAAGATAAAAGCCATATGCATACATACATATATGTTTCCACTTTTTACCAAGAACTGGATATGTTAAATCCTGTGCATTATCTTTATACCTATCGTTGGTTAGGTTCTTATATACATATGTAATATATACACTGTTTATTTTATGTAAAACGTCAAAAAAATATAAATATAAAAAAGTCAAAAATACGGAAAAACTAAAAAATTAAAAAATAAAAAACTATCAAAACGTCAAAAATGTAAAAAGAAACATCAAATATGCACAAACATTAAACCTGAATTTTTTTTAATGTCAAAGATAGCAAAAATAACGCGAAAAATGTGAAAAAGTCAAAAATAGCAAAAATTAAGAAAATATAAATACATATGTAATATTAAAAACATCATAAATATAAGAAATAATATTTTAAATTATTAGCTTGTTACACACTTGCTTGTTCGTATTTTTACGAGCACAGCATTGATTAAAGTTTAAACGTAAATCTATTGCTGTTAAAAATTGACAGCTGTCAAAAATATGTTAAGTACATCGTATATCGCAATTCATTGTAGAATCAGTGGCTAAATTCCGTGAAACAGGGTCTGTGTCGTAAAAACTAAGTGCTGGTACACCACTAAAGCGGACAGTTGAAAATATAGCAAATGTTGAGGAAGGAATAAGGCCATCACCTAAGAAATCGATTCGTAAGCTTTCACAACAAACACAACTGTTGTATGGTACCTGCCAGAGAATCATTATTAAAAAAGGTCTACAAAAATTTTCATACAAATTTCATTGGGCGCAAGAGCTTTTACCAATTGATTGACTGTAACCAGCCTTAATTACTGTCAGTGGTTCTTAGGTACGATCAATAATGATGATGTTTATGACAAATCCTTCTGGTCCGATGAAACATGGTATCATTTATCAGTATTATTTAAATAAACAAAGAATACGCATCTGGTCTAGTGAAAATCCGCATGAAACTTTTCAAACGCCTTTGCACCCACAAAAAAAATAGGCGTTTGGCTTGCTTTTTCTCGTAGACGGATTATTAGTCCAATATTCTTTAATAATTCGATACTGGTAGCATTCATTTTATTCTTGCGTAGGGAAATCAGTTTTCTCTTATTTTTTAACATGTCTTCGTGAGTAATCAACGCAGTTGAATTATTTCACCAAGTTCGATATAATGAAGGATAGAACGAATATGTCGATGTAAAAAAGCAAGTTGTGAATATAAGTGATCGATCTTACTATAATGTTTTCGTTTTTCTTTGACTAATACGGATTTCTGTAGACAGGCTATCTTAATACTATCCAGTGTTGACAATTCAACATAACGATGCTGGGAGTCAAACTATCACCTATGCAACTAAATAATAATTCATAAACTCATGAATCTCACCATTATCTCTCCCACAAATTAGCCTCCTTCCGCTTTTTCATTAACAGAGCCTTAGCTAGCCTTAACAAAAATAAATTAACTTAACTTTATTTATAATTTAGGCGCCTCCGTTTATTTCCAAATGGACAAGAACATCATTCTCTTCTTTTTAACATGTCTTCCTGAGTAATCAATACAGTTGAAATTATTGCTTGTTGAATTATTTCATCAACTTAGATATAAAGGATAGAAGAAGTAAAAAATGTCAAAAAACGGGAAAAAAATTAAAAATAGAAAAACTATCAAAACGTCAAAAATATAAGAAATGACTTCTGAAAAATGTCAAAAACGTGAAGAATAAGAAAAAAAAGTCGAAAATGTAAAAAGGTACATCAAAAATGCGCAAACATTAAACATGAAAATTTTTTAAAAACGTCAAAAATATCAAAAATGCAGCAAAAAATGTGAAAAAGTAAAAAATATCTAAATCTTAAAAAAATATAAATATGTAATGTTAAAAGCGTCATAAATATAAGAAATAATATTTTAAATTATTAGCTCGTTACAAACTTGCTCAACATTCATTAAAGTTTAAACGTAAATTTATTGCTGTTAAAAATTGACAGCTGTTAAAAATTGACAGCTGTCAAAAATATATTATATCGTAGTGTTTGTAGCGTAGTGTTAAATTTCATCTTGGATAACACGAAATGGGCGACAATTATTATTGTAATGATGAAAAAATGAACATGCCTAGAGTGTACATCAGATGTAATCACAATAATAAAAAATTTGTGCGATGTATCAAAGTATGCATTCTCAGATAGGAAACATTCACATCCTCGTACTTTTATAAAGCTTGAAAGTAATTTACAAAGAAACGACTGCTTGATGACCAGATATTTTAATATTGGCAAATACGATAGGAGTTAAGGATACAAAATTATAATAATAACTTATTTAGATGAAAAACAATAAAAACAATACACAATTAGGTACCCAAAATAGCGAACGCAAGCTATAAAAAATCTCAAGCACGAACTATTCGGACCTTACGTCCATATTTTTAATCAACGTGGTTGAGATATGGTTGAGATATTAGTGTCGTGCGTCACGAAACAATTTTGACATAAATGTCATTACAAATGTGTCAAAATGCCGTGTTCATATCGCGGTACAATCTCATGAAAAAAATACGATGTCTAAAATCTGATTTTGCAACAGAAACTGCAACTACCATGCCTTCAAAAACTTTCTTGATTAGAGATGGCCATGATTTTTTCCTATGATTGGTAACACCGCTACAGTGCGGCACTTTGACAGTTTGTTGGTTCGTATGTCACTATGAGGTGTATAAAACACATACACACTGACAGTTGTCAAAATTTGGTTATAGTACAATTTAAAAAAAATGCAGTGTTCTCAATCTTAGAAAGAAAATTAATTTAAAAACAGCCTACTTTAATCAGGAAAGTTTTTGAAGGCATGGTATATCAATAATTCTTTATAATTTTCAATTATTTATGACAGCAGACGTCAAGTTAACTCTATCACACATTCCCGAAGTTCTGACGTTACTGGGGCTTTCTCGGTGTATAATTCTTCGCAGTAGTGTCTCCATAACGTTGTTCTCTTCCCAAACGACCTTCTAAACCTATGTATATGAACCTGTTTTTCGAGTTAAATTTTTATCCTGCACTGTAGTTTGTAATCTGATTCGAATTTCGTTTGCATTTTGAACAATCACAGTTCATTCTGTTTTAACTCCTCCCCTTCCTCTCCTCTCCCCTCCCACCGTACCTTTCAAATGGATAATTGTCCGAATAACACCGGAATGAAATCGGACCAATTGAACGTGTTTAGTGTTTAGCTTTAAACTGGAATTAGTAATAACTCCAGATATAGGATTGTCACGCCGCAAAACGAATAATGTAGTTTACATAATTGAAATTAAATTTACATTCGTGCGAAGTATGAGTGGCACATGAATTATCGAGTGGGATTCCGGGAACGGCGATTAGTGAATTAGCATTGTGTCACTGACACGACACTCAATTGGATTGATTGTGCTTCAAATGAGGTAGAGGATATTTATATGAAATGTGGTTATTTTGCTTTCGCGGTTGTTTGTGTAACAAGTTTTTCCACGAAGTTTCTTTTCAATTACAAATAAAATGACAGATACGAGGGAAAAGCTACAATAATTATCCAAAATAGAAACATGTCAATCTCTTCTTGTGACTGGAACCTTTTTCCTCTCAAATATTTTTTGAACTCAAATTTACCATGTTGGCTGCAAAACTTTGCTTAAATTCTACCTATTTTCAATACAACGACATAATATACAAACAAATTTTTGGAACTATAATGGGTTCTTCATTATCTGCTGTAATAGCAAATTTAGTAATGGAAGATTTTGAGCAAGACTTATTACATAAACTTAATTATCATGTTGAATTTTACAAGGGGCATGTAGATGATTGCATATGCTGCATACCGTTAGGTAACATTGATCGTGTTCTACACACATTCAATTCCTATCATGATAGATTAACATTTACTGTTGAAAAAGAAAATCTATATTCTATAATTCTTTTAAATGTTACGATAATACATAATAACACGAACATATATACAAATTGGTACACAAAAGACACTAATAGCAACAGACACTTAAACTTCTTTTCAAACACTTCGGTAAATTTTGAAACGAAAGCGTAATTAATAGTTTGGTTGATCAGGCTATTAAATTAACACATCCCGATTTTAGGAAAGAGAATTTAAGCAAAGTTAGATCAATTTTACAAAAAAATGGTTATCCCAAAGAAATTTACGAAAAATTAATAACAAAATGAATACATAAAATATACAACACAGGCACAAAACAAATTAGTAAAATACATCACACAATTCAACTAATTTAAAAAAACAGATATGAACCTTACATTTACACCAAACGATAACAGACAGTTATTTAAAAATTTAAAAAAATCAAAGTAATGTCGTATATAAATTAGAATGTGATAGATGTTACGTAGGTCAGACTAGAGAATAGTTAAAAAAACGACTTTATAATCATCAATACACTGTAATGCATAACATAACCGCAGAAACTACTTTGTCTAAGCATTCTAAATAATTACGACATAATTTTGATTATGAAAATAACGCGGTCAATTTTAGAACAGATATTGAAAATTTAAGTATTATGTTTAATAATTTAATCACCTAATCATGCCTGAATTTTATCAAATTAAGTTCTTGACTAGGTTTTTTTGCCATGTTTTTGCCTAGCCTTTGAACAGAATTGTTAGAAGCTTGACAAAAAATACAGGGATATAAGGGTTTTTATGATTATAATATAGTTACATTAAAAAAATGTCTTAATTTGTCCACGATATTGTAACATAATCCTCTATATCACTGAATTTCTTTGTCTGTAGATAATTTTGTTGATAGGCAAGGCTAGTTGTTTATTAATTGACACGAATTAAATGTCAATTTTATTCCACTGAAGAAGTTGTGTAACGAAAACCTAATAAATTGTAAAGGTTCTGGAATAAATTGATCTTTAATCGAATTAAAGGTGTTATAATTGACCTAGAAGTGGAAAAAAGGATCTGCAACATAAGATATTTTATAGTCCACTTATACGGAGGCAAGCGAAAGTTTATGAGAATAGAAAAATTTATACAAGTTTTTACAATTATTATTTCAAATATGTTCAAAGTAAATCGGACGTTTACAATAATACACTTAACCTCTAACTTCAACCACCTATCTTTAAGGATACTATCAAGAAAACACTTAACGGCGATGTCAATCTCTTCTCCTGATTGGAACTGTATCCCTCTATAATTGTTTTTTGTGCTCAAAAAATAGCCCAAAGTCTCACATCGCCAAATCCGCTGAGTAAGGAGGATGTTCTATAATTTTGATTTTGTTTTCCGTTAAATACTGAAGAGTTGTCCCTGCTGTATGTGACGACGCCTTATCATGCGGCCACCAAATCTGTACTTCTTAAAAATACTGCGTACTTACATAACTTTTTTCATTGCTCGTTTTCGTTGACCATCGTAGGGGTTTCCTCATCTTCATGTATCCAGACTCGACTTTCTTGGCGAGTGGGAACATCAAAAAACCCTATGTAGGTTTCATCGTCAGTTACAATTTTAGAAATAAAATGATGGCCTCCAGCATTCAACATATCCAAAGTTTGTTGGTAAATTCTAACACGTTCTGCTTCTTGTAAATCTGTCAGATGATGGTGTACAAACCGAGCTACAACCTTTTTCAAATGTAAATCGTGGAATATTGATCTCACTTGCGAGGAACTAATCTTCAGATTGGACTCTATCATTGCATAGGTAATGCGATTGTCCTCTTCCACAATCTTCTTCACCGCAGCAATGTTTTCGGCGTTAACAGCAGTTAATACTACTATTATACTCAAGATCAAAAATTTTAATAGTTCCAAACTAGCCACCAGCTATGAAACTAATTTCACACTCGTTCTCATAGAATGTATTGACCGTATTGACAATCAATTTTGACGTTTGACGATATGACAGCGTTATTAAATCTTGAAGAAAAAAATTAATTTGTTTTATAGAAGAATGAAGTTTCATGTCACTAGTCCGGTAGTTTTTCAATGGCTGATTCCGCAAAACAGGCAGAACAGGCAAGAAGTGATTCAACAATTAATCTTACTATGTATAAATGAAAGTTCAATATGTTCAATGATATCTATGTGATAACGACAGCGTAGTAAACAGATATGCAAACTATTGGATCCTTCCTTTGCTACACGAGTTTGAATTTATTTGGAACAATTGTATCGACAATATAGAGAATTGCAATTATCATTCAATCTTTGGTAGATAAGCAATCATCGTCTTGTCAATCTACTTGAAAATTCATTGTGACGCTTGAGCGTACTGAAAATATTAATTGAACACTTTGCAGGTTTGTAGCGTAATGTATAGTGCTCTGTAAATCTGTGACCATATATGATAATATGCTTACAAATTTAAAGATAATTTTACAGGGGCTACAAATATCCGTAGAATCCTATCTTCGTTTTAATTTTTTAAAAAGCCCGCGTTTGAATGTTATTTGTAAACTACACCTGCACTGGCGCTAATTTGTTCCGAAAAATTTAACAAGAGTTGCCGATCTATGGTCTGTGTTGTCTATACTTTATACCACCTGAAACAGTAGCCAATGATAGTGCGAGATCCCCAAATGCCGATTTTAAACTCACGCTCATACACACTCAAGCCTTTCTTGAAATCATAGTAAATCATTATCCGATAATTATCTCGTGATAATTCCATTGTTTTTCGATAACAGCTCTATTTCGCAGCGACTATTCAACCGACTTGCACAAACTAAACTGCGATTGACAGTTAAAATCAATCCTCACCTCAATATTGTATGTTTTCATGTCATATGTGTGTGTTTTGGTAAGAAATATTGGACGGTAGACATATATTGTACAATCTCTTAAAAAATTCATGTTCAAATCGATAACTTATGAAGCGTAAAAGATATTGGTAAAAGATCCGTCACGATAACATTACAGCAATATCGTTCGCAATTGAGAAAATAGAGTTCGAAGAGAATAAAATTTATAGCAGACAATAATTGTGTCTCCGCTAAAATATTGTTTCCACTGAATTAATACGTTCTTCTCGTACGAGCTTAACACAAACAGAAATGCGTATCCACGTTGAATGCTTAATATAGACGTTAAATAACCTAGATAAAGCAGAATTTAAATGTCATTTCAAATTATCATCCCTCAACTATCTCGTAATTTGAATTGTGGGAAATCTCTATGTAAAATTCCACGCAAGCTAGTCTTTGATATCCCCGGGGATAGCGCGGGCACCGTTATGGACTTTTCATCGTAGCTATTCATGATCGAATGAATGTTTTCCGGTGTGCGACCAGGATTAGATCTTTCCTAGATTTCCTTTCAAGCGCAGAAATCGTCCCCTCGAAGCACCCAACCTATATTTTTGCTGTACGAACTGCTAACATTCCATTACTTCGGTTTCCATTGAATCGGATGTGTGTTCCGAGTTAAATTCCCTATAGATGTAAGTACATATGTATGTACATTACACCGAGAGAAACGTGCTGTCCAAATATTTGTAGGGTCCGTTGTGTGCTGATAGTTGTGAAATAAAAAATTATTTTGTATAATTGTGTTCTGATGTGTGTTTTACTTGTAGAATACTAGATCTTGAGATTTCATTATTCTGAGTTTAATTCCTTTTTGAGTAGTGTTCCTATCAAATACACATACATAATAATCATATTAAACAATTCAGATAACACTCTCATGTTAACAAACTAAAGCATTAAAATTTCCTATATCTTATTTACACAGGCTGTCCCTTAAATGCCTATAAAGCTTCAGTTAGCAGTCTTCTGTAAGAAATACTATTCTCAACTTACATACATACTATGGTTGCCGCCCCCTCACTTATACGCTGTATCAAATCTGCATTTTCAATAGCGGTTAAATATACAATCCTTTTCAAATAACCCCACAAAAAGAAATCGAGTGGCGTTAAATCAGGTCACGCTACCCTACTTCCGCGATTTATCCATTTTCTTGGATAATCTTCATTAAATTATTGTCTAACTGCAGTACCATATGACTTGCAGCCCCATCTTGTTGCATCCACATATCCCGACGAACTAGCAAAGGAGCATCTTCTAATAAAGGTGGTAGGTCGTTATTTAGGTAGCTTAAGTAGTTCTCCGCATTAAATCTACCATCCCTGTCCAAACATTCACTGAAGCTCAATATTAGCTAATAAATTTAGCTAATATTAGCTAAATGTCATATACCAAGCACGTGCATATTGCCATTAAGAATACAGCAAAACGACAAGGGGAGACAAGGGTATCAATCGATTATTTAATTAATTTACCCTCTAGCAAGCCATGAAATTATTTCTTGAAAATATTATTGGTATGTTCTGGGCAAAATTGAAGAATAAGTTTTTCTGATCGAATCACACTTTAGAAATGCTGGAAAATGGGGAATGGTGGTCATCTTTGCAGCCTTGTATAGAAGAATTTCGGACAGAATTTCCAACTATTCCAATAACATACGACAGTTTGCCGTAATTCATTCAAGAATCAGTGGCTAAATTCCGTGAAGCAGCGTCTGTGTCCCGAAAAACAGGCACTGCAAGACCACAAAAGCAGGCAATTGAAAATATAGCAAATGTCGAGGAAGAAATAACTGCATCATCTAAGAAATTGATTCGTAAGCTTACACAACAAACACAACTGTCATTTGGCACCTGCCAGAGAATTCCTTAAAAAGATCTACAAAAATTTTCATCGAAATTTCATTGCGTACAAGAGCTTTTACCAATTGATCACGTAACCAAACTTAATTACTGTCAGTGGTTCTTAGGTACGATCAATAATGATGATGTTTTTGACGAATCCTTCTGCTCCGATCAAACATGGTGCCATTTATCAGAATATTTAAATAAACAAAGAAAACGCTTCTAGTCTAGTGAAAAACCACATGAAACTCTTGAGACGGATTATTGGTCCAATATTCTTTAATAATTCGATACTGTGTAGCATTCATTTTATTCTTGCGAAGGGAAATCAGTTTTCTCTTCTTTTTTAACATGTATTCGTGAGTAATCAATGCAGTTGAAATATTTGCTTGTTGAATTATTTCACCAAGTTCGATACAATGAAGGATAGAACGGATATGTGGATGTAAAAAAGCGAATTGTGAATATAAGTGATCGATCCTACTATAATGTTTTCGTTTTTCTTTGACTATTACAGATTTCTGTAGACGGGCTATCTTAATATTATACAATTTTGACAATTCAACATAACGATTCTGGAAGTGAAACTATCACCTATACAACTAAATAGTAATTAATAAACTCATTAATCTCACTATTATCTCTCCCACAAATTAGCCTCCTTTCGCTTTTTCATTAATAGAGCCTTATCTAGGCTTATAATTATAATTTAGGCGCCTCCGTTTATTTCCAAATTGACAACATCATTAGGAAAGTCAACACAAAAGGAAAAATACTATATGTACATAATAAGAGCTTGAAACAACAAAAAACAGTATTAATTACAATTTACAACAAAAAATGTCTTCTATTGTATAAAAAGTCTTGATAATATTTGTTTTATTTCCTTTTTAAATTGCCTTAATGGTAATATTTTAATTTCATTTTGCAAACTACATATTATAACATTTTATTGCTTGGTATTTAACAGACTGATGTGTTAAAGATATTCTATGGTAAGGAATAGTCCGATGAATTTTAAAATTTTCTAAATTATTTTTTGCCAAAATTAAACAGTTATAAATGTATAGTGATGGAATAGTTAATACTTATATATATAATATTTAAAATAAGGTTTGCAGTGTTATCTGCTACTCACTTTTGCTATAGTTCTTACACATTTTTTTGTGTTTTAAAAATTCTCTCACTACAGGGTGTCTGCGATATACAAAGCATGCTTTTAAGGGATGATAGCTACAACGATTTAGAAACAAAAACATGTAATACACCTTGGGTCTATCTGTAAGCGTAAACGAGAAAAAAAAATATTTCTAAAAAACTTCATTTGGTCAAACTCTACAAGAAAACTCATCCATATTGCTTCTTAAATAACCAAAAAACCATATCAAAAATTTAGAGTTGAAAATAACTGAAAACAACGACGAAAACGAATTATTTAATACTTTGAAATTGAAGCGTGGTGTCATTTCTCTTACAACATACTGTACACGTATTCAATAGAAGCACAGATGCAAGCTAAGCATCATGTGTTTATACGACCTTGAACTACATTAGACCATTGTATCGTACGAAGTCAATGGCCATACGTTTTAAAAATATCCGATCAATAGGAAAGAGGTATCTTTGAGTTTTTTTTAATAATGTTATGACAATAAAGTCGATGTTATGTTGAAGTTAAAGGGCGTGTTTAATAGCAGCTTTCGATCGGCAAATGAAAATTTAAGTTGAGTGAAAGTCGCATTGAATGAAAACAATGTACCTAATAACAGTGCAATTGTGTTATGGCGCTTTAAGCTCTTTCGTAAAGGCTACTACAAAATTTAGTTCATTTCTTTTATTTGTGATAAATTGCTGGACCTAAAAAGGACCTTTTTGAGAGACAGGAGAAAATGTATTACAGGAAAGGCTCGATGTGTTACCCATTTGTAAGAACACACGCCTGTAATCGTTGGGTAAATCCTGCACTGAACGGCTGTCGCTGAACAGTATGCGTCGAAATTTGTGACATGAGAAATAATTTTTTTTTCTCGTTTACGCTTACAGATAGACCCAAGGTGTATTATATGTTTTTGTTTCTAAATCGTTGTAGCTATCATCCCTTAAAAGCATGCTTTGTATATCGCGGACACCCTGTATATTCTGTACTACCCCATAGTAAAATACTATTATTCACCAACGAGTAAAAATCGAAATAGAATATTAGTTTGGCAGTGTCTACGTCTGTCGGATTTACTGTTCTGTGTATTTGGTAAACGGTCGTATTTAATTTATTACATAAGTAATTTATGTGAGTGTAACTTCAGCTTATAAACTATAAAACTACTACTCAAAGTTTCAATTTATTAAATATCAGCAAGTTATTGGATTAGGATATGTTAAGCCAAAGTGGCCCCAACTCAAACATCTTCAAGCATGTCCAAGAAACCAACCATACTTTTAATTATAACAACCCTAACCTATCATATAATAATTGTCATAAAAGCTATAAACTTGATCTGCCTGATATGTATGAAGTTGAAAAGCACAAAATTAACCATAAATAACTTAATGACCAATTAGAATGCCAAAACAAACCACTGTTTACTTATTTGTAACAATTTAAAATCATATTTCACACAAATAATTCTTTAAGATTTAATGTTTCATATTATTTTATTCATATCCTACTTTACCTACCATACAATTTTTGACATTGTGACATTTAAGTCATTTGTTCGTGTCTTTTAACATAACCTTTCCCCATGTTCTCCAATTTGCTTTAACTTAGGCTCCAAATTTTAATCTTCCCTAATCATTTAACGCAACTACGCCTTTAAGACATTTAACAAAATTTTAACTACTTATACTCTATGTAATTTTTGTAATTTATTGTAAATTCTAGACTGAAGATGGACATTTAGTCGAAACATGTATCTAGTGTAAATATTATTATTTGTTAACGCAACACAACGTAATCTGTCATTGGTATAATATAACCTGTATCATGTATCACACACACGACGCTCTAAAATAAGTCTACTTATATTATATGTGCTACCAACTTAAGTTTAAAATAAATATCATTGCCTTCTAGAGGGTAGAAATATTCGATCATACTGTATAAATACATTTCCATTCATTCATACGAATTGCTGCAACTTTAGCATTGTGTACAGAAGTGTTTGACTCCAACCACGAGTTTTAAAACTTTTATCAACTGCTGTCTACACTTCCGTCGTTTTATGAAAATAATTAAAAACTTTGAGAACTGTCTGTTGTTTTAAAGATGTTCAAACTTTCTCCTTGCGTCTTTGTTTAATTACAACCTCCACAGTTGATGTTTGTATTCTAACAAAAAAAGCGCTTAAAGAACTCCGGAATCTAAAACGAGTTTCGACAATTAAATAACAACAAAAAGCGCTATTCACAAAGGGGATAACGGCAAATAGAGTTAAATCCATGTTTGCCGCCGTTTATACCGCCATCGTGTTAGCATCTAGACGATTGCCTCCAGTATCGTCAACATTTTTCTTACATCAATGAATGCGCTATTGTTTCTTTTTCTCTCCACCTTCGTACTTCAATCTTTTCTGCATAATCGACGAGTCGATTGAATAATACGATTCATTTCCCTAGAATTGCCATTCCTTGCCCCACATTCGTATTTTTTTTCGTATTTTAGAGCGCTTATCGCGCACTTCCAGTAAAATGGTTTTAGCGTGCGGCCCTAACTGACGTTTATCGAATATTTTCCGCAAAAGAATAAAAAAAAATTCTCGCAAACTCTCCAATATTAAAACGCGTAATCCTTTCCTAAGATTATACCAGCGCCAATACAAAAATTTGGCTACGTTGAGGTGATTAATTGAATGGAAACCTGACCCACCAAATATAGTACTATCTCTACCATCTGCGCTGATTTTATTATTAAAGATCGTAGTAGATATTGCGGATATCAATGGTCGTCTGTTTGAGCATTTTCAAAAATGATCGAACATATTTCTTACTGCAATAACAATCTTTCATGTACGATGAACAGTACTGGAACTTACTGCACGGTCTGCGAGTCGTATTTGCTTTAACGATGTCGTAAAGCGCGATATCTTCTTCCGGATTTGGAATTTCTGCACAATGTACTTTATCGACGTGACGGGTGTGATTTGTTGCTCAAGTCAGAGTAAAATATGAATGCATTTTTGCGCATTCGACCACATAAAATACCCTACCTGCACACCGTCATAGTCTTTACCTTGAGATGAAATATTCTTGCCATGATGTTCGTATTGGTTATGACCACCGTTTTGACATACAGTAGCCATAGATAGCGTGTTTAGCATATATGAATGATGAATGTGTTATATGTATAAAAATTTGTGGATAAAAATTATGATTAATGACGTATAGGTAGTGTTTGTTAAGATTCAAGAAACATCCGAGATTTTACATAATGCTATTAACGTGTTATGCTTCCTCATTTACGTATAATAAACTTACACATAATAATAATAATAATAATAATATCTTTATTGCCCAACAGACATACATACATCCACTAAAAGGACAATATTTGAAATATGTAGTAATATAATGCAATGCTCTCAATATATACATATATTGTATACTAAATACTATACTAAAACAGACAGTATAAGCAAGCTTAATGGGGTAATGTGGAAACAGGTAAATGGAACGGATCAGGATAAACTTTGTTTGCATTTCTCGCCATATGGGTAAGAGGTGCCCTGGAGAATACATTAGTTCTTGCTGTGGCAGCGGCGAAGGTGTCAGACGAACGAGTACCATATTTGGGAACAAGAATATTTATATTAGAAAGCAGATGTGGGGCACCGATTTCGTTGCGTATCAATTTTAATAAAAAAAATTGCACTATTTAGTTCTCTGTAGCCCATTAGTGACGTAAAATTGTGTTGCCTGGACTCTTTCCAGTAGTAGGTTTTGAAAAAAGAAACATGGGTACCAGATTATACAAGCAAATTCAAGCTTTGGACGCACCAGGGTGAAAAATAAAATTTTTAGGGTACTTGAGAACGAGCGGCACGACCTGATAACAAAACTAAGCGAGCGTGATGCAGATATGTGGTCAGTGAACTGAAGTCGTTGGTCAAACAGAACACCCAAATCTCGTATTTTGGTCAGTCTCGGTATAGAGAATTGTCTCACAGAATAGGGAAATAATAACGGCTTAGTTCTTGTGATATAAGTAACAACAGCACACTTGCTTACGCTTAACATAATCTTATTTTGAAAAGACCAGTTATTAATAATATCAAGATCTCTTTGCAAAGCTTCACACTCGGAGATGGTAGATATCTAATAAATTTTTAAATCGTCAGCATAGGCGAGCACACGGGAACTAAGACTGGATAAAATATCGTTGATATAAATGTTAAAAAGAAGTGGGCCTAAATTTGATCCCTGAGGAACCCCTGATGAAGCTGTGAATGTTCTGGAATAGAAAAATGGTGCGATTATATAAATAGGAAGCCATAAAGTTTATAGTCGTAAAAGAAAATCCCAGGGAATCAAGTTTGGAAAGCAATATACATTGATGACTTTCCTAACTTTTCGGCAAATGATGTAATTCCATCGAAAAAAAATTGTTTGTCTTATAACGCGATCCATTTTTCTAACCGTTTTTTGATTTCTTCGTGGTTTCTGAAGTGCTGGTCTTAAAAAGCACCCTGCATTGATACGAACAAGTAGTAATCTGCTGGAGCACAATCTGGTGAATGGACACCATGCGATAGAATGTATATGCTGCCATCATCGGTATCTTGTAAGCAAAGAATTGCAAACCTCTAAACGATTTTCAACGTGAGCTTTACTTAGTTCCTGTGATACAAATTTTCCTTCCTTTGAATAATTTTCATAGCATGTAGACTTGAGTGACATTTAACTGTTTTGCAAATTCTTTTTCTGTTTGGATTAAGGTTTGCTTCAATAATGCTTCCAATTCTTCATTTTCGAATTGATAATATTTTGGGAGGAGGAGCAGAGATGATCTGTGATCTGAATGTTATTTCCTCCAAAATGTCTAAATATGCACCTACGTTAGGTCCTTCTCATGTTCAATCGAGATAACAATAACCAGTTTGAAAGATTCCCAAGAAATCTCTAGGTATGTTTATTTCCATATTACCGTAAAAATACTCATCTTTCATCAATATGCTAATGCAAGGCTGTAGAAATGCATCTTCTTTTAATTAAGTTTTGGATAAACTTGGTAACAAAGGTTTTCTTTGGAAGTTCCTTATTTTGTCAGAGTCTGGAAAAGTTGATTCATAAGCTTGAGCTTTCTTCAATTAGCTCCCACTAGATGCAACAATAGAGAGAATGATTAGCAAACGTCAGAAGAATGACGGAACTGAAGCGAGCTAATTAATAGATAGATTTCGTTAAGAGTTTTAAGTGGGTGAATTAAAGATGTGATAGTAAAAAAGGGTAAATTGTCGTTTCTTTAGTTTACTAATTGGTAAACTAATTGGTTTATTATTAGTAATAAAAAAACATTCAACCCCCTTATATATACATATATATGTATTCGTTTTTTCTCTTCCGTAACAAAAAAAAATATTAATTATATGAACTATTTCTTTTAATCTTTCATATAAGAAAATCATTCAACTCTCAAAACTGACAAAGTACCTTCAAAAGAGTAACTTCCTCTATTCTTCTGTTGCCGAAAAAATTGCCCTATTTTATGGCCCTTTCCAAAGTTTATGCAATTTTTCAATGGTTATATCCACTGTCTAATGCGCTTGCTTCATAGTCCCCCGGTACTAGGTTCGAACCCATACTTTCTACTTTCATAACCACATATTTGTCAAAAGCCTCGTATGCCCCATTTTTTTATATTTTTTCAGAAACTGATCGCCGTATAAAACGATGTTAGAAAATTACTAATATTATATTAATAATAATAATTATAATTATTAACAATAATTATTATTAATAATAATAATAATAATAAACACGGGCAACCTGAAAATAATAATTAGCTAAAAATATTACCAGTATTAGAGCATAAGTTTCCAATTTTTTAAATCATTTTTTCTCATTTTATTGCTCAAAAATCGGATCCTTTTACGTAGAAAATGCATTCGATATTTTCTTACTTGATCCATAAAATTACTAGACATTTTATTTTAAAAAATTGTTATGGTTTTATTAGTACTTACTAATTTTCTAAAATTTCTGATAAATGAGAGAGAAAAAATTAAAATTATGGGGTACCGCATTTTCCGCGATTAATATACTTAAAAATAATATAAAAAATATTTTGCAAATTATGTTAGAAAGTAATATTAATATTTGTTGCAATGAGAAAAACGCTCAAACTTTGGAGGGCCTGCATTAGGCGGTTGAGGCATAGCCCCACTACAAACCAAATGTGGTAAATACAGTATTTTTTTACGTATCTTTATATCGATTTAAAACAATTCTTTGCTTGTAATACCCAGTACATTTACGGCACCAAAAATATAATGCGGAAATCTTTATTATATGTGTATAATCAATCAAATCGAATTGCTATCGAGGAAAACACGTTTCCTGAAATCACTCAACATAATAAATATTTTCCCTTAACAGTGAGAACGCACTTTCCGGTAATATCTTCAATTTATTTTATGCTTAGACAATATACACGAGTCATCACCGTGTAAATTAATTTTGCTTTTTATGTCGCTGTTGTTTTATTAGTCGGTTTATTTGGGGTATTGTATTTTGTGTTTACGATGCAGCAGTATACGTTCAAGCTTTCTATAACCCTCTCGCGGGTTTGCTATCTTCTCTACCTACATCGTGTTATTTACCTTTAACCAAGGGTTGCTACTCAATGTTGTCAGTAGCAATTTTCGTAGATATAGAAGTTGTTTTAACACCTTTAAATTCCTTAGACTCATTATGTTTTAAACTCCTTTAAAGTCTTTATGAGAAACGGTGTATCTGATCCTGCCGACTGCGCCTTGGTTATGAAATTTCTCCCGGATATTTACTAGTTACGACGCTCGTTCGAAAATACACTCCATATAACCAGACGAATTTTCCACATTTGCCACATCCGAGCAGATTGCTAGATTTGAATCGTTCGAAAGCGAGTTAGGACAGTTTCGTCGCTAAATTGGAAACGTGTGCAGACCGAAGTTGCCATCTGCAAAACGCAATAATATTGATTTTTCTATTTCTATGATTTTCCTATTCACACAGATCGGATACACACCAATCTAAACGAGATTCCACTTTCGTCTATTGATTTTTCTTATTCTCACACATCTTTTAGTCGGTGCACGCCCCTTAATCACGCGAACGAACCGTTTGTATTGCCTAGTTAGAGCCGAAGGAGGGAAGCAATTAAGAAAAACTTCTCAACTTTATTATTGTGCGCCCGTTATCTCTTAAAACATTTCCCCCATTAACGAGAATGAAAATGTCACCCTTATGTTTCGGATCTAAAATTAGTAGGAAATGAGTAATCCCGCAGGGGTTGTTCCTTACTAATGTTCGGTTTTGGTTCGGATGAAACCCTTAAAACTTTAAATCTACCAGGATGTACCTATACAAATAACCATTAAACGGAAACTTTGTAAATAATTATGTGCATTATGTAGAGTACATAATATCGTAAAACATAAAAGTTGGTATTATCCGTTTAGATATTCCAATTTGCTTTGTAAACATAGTTGCTATAGATAATTAAAGGGGTATTAATAACATATATGAGAGCTTAGTTATGTAGTATGGTTTAATTATTTGAAGGTTCAGGTGGGGGACTGGTTTGATCAAATCTAATTCACAAGTGTAGTTTCACCAACTACTTTACGAACGTGTACGCATTTGGAATTAAAAGAACAAACTTACTTGTATATGTACTATCGAGGGCTAAAGTAATGAATGAGACTTCAAGCTATATGGCCTTCCGCAGGTATTTGACACATTTGACTACTCGCATTGGGCGGCTGTAATTAGAATTAGAGACGGTTTCCTAGCAGGTAAATTTCAGGTAGAAAGATTCGCAAGAAATGTAAAGCGATATATTATAATTTCATTTACAATAGTTGCATTTACTCTTTATATTAAGAAGTAATGCTGACTAGAATTCTTAACTAGATCTCGTCAGCACAAGTGTTTCTTTGGCAAAAGTAAATATTGTTTGCTATTATATATGGATAAAACATGTATGTTTTAGACAAATAAATAAATAAATATTTACCACAAAATCTAAGTCATGCAGATGACCTCTATAGATATTTTGCAATATCCTTGATTTAACTGCTTTTAAATGCCTGGATTTTGTCCAAGCAAACGACAGGAGAAAATATCTCGAGACAAGATTTTTTACTTCAGTTGGCAGTAGAATTTTCCACCGATTTTCGAGAAGTACGTGAACAAACAAAAGAAACTACAAATAAGAAATGATCGATGCCTAAATCTTATCAACGTAAGACATGCCAAATAGGACATTGTAACGACAATAAAACCATCAAAATTTGTTCATGTGAAAAATATGTTCGCGGAAAATGTACAATGTAAACACCCTGTATATGTAAAAAATGAGCAATGAATTAAAAATTCTTATTTTTTGTGTTCGTAATACATAGAAATTGGAAATTTAAGACTGCGGTCGTTGATTGTAGCTATATCGTTAAATCAATAGAAATTTTGATTGACGGTAGTTAATGAAGATAAAAGGAGCACATTTTAAAATTAATTTGACTTATACAGGGTGTCCCAAAAAAGCTACCACATAATTATCACTTTCTTTTAATTGAATGACCTATTTATTTCTATTGAACTGAGTGTACTTTCAGATGCTTCGTTCACACCTAAAATAATTTTGCTTTAAAATGTGACGTTGCCAGGTTATTGAATTTTTTATATTTTGTTGCCGATCTCTTTTTGTGTATTTCCTTCCTAACATCCATATTTCATACATTCAATCATGAAACAAAGTTCATTCATTTCACCGACTATGGTGGAAATATGTATGTATTAAGTGTTGGTATGTTGAGTGGTAAAAGAAATAAGTTGATGATTGTGACTTACAGACGAAACGTGGGATTTTTAAATCGAGAATGCAATGTTGTAGAGCAGAAAAGTGCAATAATTTTAAAAATATTTCTTCGACTAAATACAGTTCAGTTGTTATTTTTTTTTTTAATTTTTGTTGATGCAAATTATTTTTCATTTGATCTCCCAACTTTTTTCCTATTTAACAATCGTTGTATCTCTTACCGTTTTCAAAATCCCCATGATAGACATCCTTATCTTGGACACACAGTATATTAATTACATAATTTGTTCCTAGATACTTTAGGGTAATAGACCGCAATAGCTTATTTCAGTATTCCATATTTTAGTAATCAGTAGCAATTATATAAAAATATCATGCTGCATATAAACTCCATGCAAAAGATTTTTCGTTTTTTTCTTGAGAATTACCGAGATTAGTTTGGAAAGAACTAAATCGTTTATCATATTTTCTGCACTACACCATTTGTACTTGATATTATGAGAACTGAAGTGTCAACGGTTCTATTGTAAGCATCAACAACTTTATTCTTTGTCCCTATATTTCGTAACAATGAACTTACTTCTCCCCAGTTCTCTTACAATAAAAGATTTCTTTTTATCCACTTGTATCGGTGGTGTCCAATCACGAAGACGTTCGCGATTTATCCCCTTTTTTCCTCATTTTTTCTACTTTAAATTATAATAAGTGTCGCCCTCCATATATGTATGTATCTACAGACAATCAAGTTTGCGATCAATAGTTATATATCGTGAATTTTGAGGATGTACTAAACATACATGAGTCTGAATACATTACAATATCATTTACATTTGAATCACGCTCATTTAGTATGTACCTATTCTGGCCAGACTCCTACAATGCAGATGACAGTTAGATGCTATAAAATACCTTCGAGACATAAAAATTCAGAACAACAGATCGCAGCCAAGAAATCATTTGCCATATTAGGTATATGTTTTGTACAAACTCAGTATTACATAAAAATGTCAAAAGGCTACAAGATCTTTATTCAGTATTTGATTTTAATGATCTACACATAAACTTAACGGTTTCAGAAGAGTAAATTTTTGGAAGAGTAAATCAATAGCTTCTCAAATTCAAGCCGACAAAGGAAGAATTGCTAAAATGTGTTAACTTTATTGGAATTTCTGATTAAGAAAATGGTTTGAATAGAAGTTAAAAGAATCTATACCAATAATTACGGGTTTTGATACTAATCCAAAAAAATTGGGGTGTCATTATTTTTTTTCAACTTCAGTAGAAAATTGTTAGTGTCTATTACCAGAATTTTATTTTCCT